>JAGDQP010002746.1:0-25938 GCA_022664845.1 Lepisma saccharinum | reverse complement strand
ATGTTCTAACATTCCTATTAAGATCTTCAATTTTTTTAAAGAACAGCCTGTCTCTGATGTGCGTTGATTGCGTTTTCTCAGACAACTCGCACAAATGGAAATAAATGCAAGGTAAATAAGATTTACACATCGCCCCACTCTTTAGAAATGACTAAAGTTATCAGTAATTAGCTGCAGATTTAGTGTCAGTGATTTATTAAAAATGTGTTCATTTTTATCTATTGTATCGATATTACAAAATCTCCTTAGAAGATGGAGTCTATGGTTAAAGCTCTGAGAAAATTCCCTCGGATTCTTTAATTTTTTTTCAGCTGAAATTATATATTTTTGTCTTTGAGATAAAAACATTCATGTGTATGATTCATGATTTTGAAATACGCCCCTCGCTGGTCTAGTGGTTACCGTCGCTGATTGCTTATCGTGGCCCCGTGGATTCCCAGCTCTCACAAGAGATTTTTTTGCAAAGCGAAAGGGTCTTAAACGGTGCACACACCCAGTATCGTGATGCAATTGGGGAGCTGCTGTGTGAACAGTTACGATCACAGTTGACCGCTTCTGCTCTCCCAACACGTCTAGTCAGCGTGGGAGCAGTAGACCAACTCCTCCCTCCGAGAGAGGCCTCATCCAGCAGTGGATTGAATATGGCTGTGATGGTAATAACTTTCTTGCACCTAAGACAGTATAATCTATTTTGTTTTTCAATTTTGAACTAATTCAAGACCTCTTCTTAATAAAAGGGTGTAATCTTATATTTGGGTAATAGTCACAACTTCACCCCTAACTACGAGCTTTTTTTTTTAACGAATTCACATTCACAATTTCTCTCAAAAACTGATAAAAATAAATTGAAGTTAAAACGAGAAAACTGTTTCTCAATTTTAAACAATTTCTTCTCACAGCAAAATGAGAAGAAATTCTAAATTTAGAAATAGAATGTTAATCGGTGCACAGTTAAAAATATGTTTTTTCTCGAAAACAAGTGATTGATTGTCTTCTCAACTTTAAGAGAGCATTTTTAACATTGTATTATAGCGTTTTTTTTTATACACTTTATACCATAGAATGTGAAGACAGAGTCAATCTCTGATAACTTGATAATTGCACAGGTTGTTGCCAAGAAGAAGAAGGTCGAACGGATTCAAAACCTTGGCCATCTTAATACTTTCAAATTACAGGTAATCCTGCACAATCAAATCATCTTTGTTGTATCAGGTTAATTTACCGTTATTACGTAAATTTCTTTCGATATTTAGGTAAATATGACTCCTTTGTTTCAGGATAGGGGGGGTCTACACACAATTTCTTCGAAGGGGTCCAAGCAAAGCTTTATTGAGAACTGTACACACAGATATAGAAAATGGCCAAAAGCAAACATTTTGAATTGTTCAAATCGCTATGTAACAAACACAAAATTCTTCATGATTTTTAAACCTAGAACAATTTCTTCATCGACTATATTCACTATGAATTTGATTTTAGGGGAAGTCCCCCCCCCTTCCCCCTTAGATACGTCCCTGCACTGTACACTGTTAAATTTTATTTCCTATATAATACATGTATGATACATGATTCAATTTGAAACAACATGGAATTAAAGGTAAAGCTCTTACAGACACTCGTTTTCAGATTGACCTTGTCCTATCTATAACGAGAAAAGTGATAGACTCAAGTACCTGCAGTAAAACTAGCGTAAATTTCATTAAAATGGCGAAAACTAACCAGAAGATAAGAAGGATCTGTCAGTTTTAAATTCACCGGATTGGATTTTTTTTTTTAAAGAGAAAAAGTGCAAGTCACTAAACCCAAATCTGAAATCTGTTTCTGGTTGAGATGCTATCCTCTGTTACATACAGACTGATCGACAGACTGACGGACTTAGTAAAAATAAATAAGTTATAAAAAAAAAGAAAAATATATCTTTGGGTCCCTTCAAATAATCATCGAAAATATAAAAATGTTATCAAAAGTTAGTTTCTATGGAACACTATATTCTTTCCGCTTGTACACACTTAGCGCTTTACGAACACTTTTATCAAGCATGAAGTAGGAAAGTGTTCAAAAAAGTGCAAAGAAAAAAAAAAGTATTTTTCCCCTGCAGCCATTTTTTAAAAATTTAATTTCACTTATCCTTAACATTCGTTCTCCTCAATATTCTTAAAAATATGATTACACTTTAGTCAAAATTATATTTGTATTTAATTTAATCATGTTTACCCTAAACTGGAATTAGTCCCATCCTTACCATTATTTCATAGTTTTCCATGATCAAATTTGATTATGATCAAACGTAATGATTATGAATGTCACAAGAGGGCTGAAGCACCGTTTCTTCTTTAATTTTACAAAGACGCTACAGAAAGACGTATTTTAAACCAAATTAATCATGGTGTTATTT
Organism: Lepisma saccharinum; assembly: GCA_022664845.1. Taxonomy (NCBI): domain Eukaryota; kingdom Metazoa; phylum Arthropoda; class Insecta; order Zygentoma; family Lepismatidae; genus Lepisma; species Lepisma saccharinum. The sequence continues at coordinate 23,543 of JAGDQP010002746.1, read as the reverse complement.
CGTTGTAAGATCTTTCATAACTGAGATCTTTACAGTATAACAAAGTCTATTTTCTTTCCTGTTCAAGGTTGTTTTGCAAATACGTTCTCATTGTAAAAAAAAATATTTATGAGTATAGTAAAGTATGTTTACGTACTAACACATAAATATTTGTGATTTGATATTTTTATTGTGTATTACCATGTACCTCCATAGCAATTTGAATATTATATATTTTCTCTTCCATAGTAGGTCTAGCCTGTGTAATGTTAGAGAACATTCTTATCGATTTAGTCATCGATAAAGCTCTATTTTGCTTTTGGAAACAGATTTGTACACTAAAATTTCCGCTAATGTGTGTTAATTTTACAGTTGAAAGAGAGAGAGAAAAAAAATGGACGTTTAAATTGAGTTGAAAAATTATTGCGTATCATTTTCGTACTAGCGACAAGTAGACTATAACGCAGTATATGAATTACATAAACAATTTGTACCACTTGATGAACTATTTTGTGTTTATTTTATTTGACGTATGCACCTTTTCATGACTGCGTGTTACTAGTATATATATATACGTGTGTGTGTGTGAACGCGGGGAGGGACTCTTTTAAAGGGATGATGACAGCCCTTTTGCTATATTGAAGTGATATATCAGACTATTCGTCGAGTTGGTCTCTATACTTGTTAAGTTCCCAGCACTGATTTCACCCTCTTGTCTTGCTAGTTGCAACGCTTCCGCTAAACCAACCAATAATAGGCTGCCCAATTGCTTTGCTTGTTCACAAGACCACGCCTCCGTGACGTCATAGCAGTGTAAATTACACCACCCCTCTCATAGCACTATTTGTCAATCACCACAATAGAACTCCGCCTCTTGCTTCGGAGGTGCTGCCATCTCTTGGCGAAAAGGTGGAAACATTAAGTGGCCAGCTTGTTGAAGGTGTCAGTCTATGGTGGTGTGGTCGGTTGGTGAGAACAGGCGAAGGGACTGCGATTTATCAGTTTTTCCGCTCAACTAAATTCAAGAACCGTTTTTGTGTTGTGTTTCAGAATTGTCTTGTTCTATTGGTGACATGATCCACAGACGAAAATTGGATCTTATGGTCCATGAAAAGGTTAAAAACTGTTTTCTCGCACACAATGTTGCTGCGATATAAACAACATCAGCATAATACGAGTCTGGGAGCAAGGCCGTACGCACTTACGGGGCAAACGGCAGACTACCCACCTTCAGCCGGCCGGTCGTCGGGTGGGTGACGCAGCTAATAGATTGCCCTTTAAAAAGAAATCACGTCTTTGAAACGGACGTAGCAGTCATCGAACGTAAACGGACTTCTTATTTCTTTTGGAAAGCCCGTTTTCGTTTTTGTGTTCTTTCAATACACATAACTAAAAGAATTATCAGCGTTCGACAGCAACAACTCGTGGTGCTATAGTGTTAAATTAAGTCCGATTGGATACGTCTTTTTTATCCTCATGTTTCTGGGGACCATGGAAGAAAATAGCCCGGTGATGGCCACAATGAAACCCCGGGCCACCGATTTCTCTATAGCTGCTATTATGGCCAGGGGCGAGGCACGAACCAAGACCCGCGAATCAGTATCCACACTAGGTAAGTTCAGAGAAAATTATTTTTCTATTGTAAATGTTGTTAGCTGTAAAAAATATTTATTGTTTAGAAATCGATTTAAAATATCTTATTTACCTTTACGTTAGATTATTTATAGATAAATCTTTGAATTGGCCTCTATGGAGGAACAGTAATATATTTATATTGTATTAAAAATATCGTAATAACGGAGTACCCGGCGGTACTGAAAAGCAGGTATACTGTATTTGGTACTGGTGATTATATGTAGCCTATATTTTATGTAATTACGCAAGTTCTATGTGTAAATGCATTTTAATTAAATGTTACAATATTTAAGAATTCAAAAGATTTTTTTCAAAAAGGTATGAAAATGTCATATAAAATTTTACAAGAGTTGAAACAGGAATTTTCGATTTCTGTACTCACTTTTCTTACGTATTAAAGTTTTTAAAAAAAATGAATCTAAGTTTATAACAAAATACTAGGTGATGAAGTGCATTTATAAACTTTGGAGCAAGTGTGTTATGCGAGAATATAATTTTGAAAAGACTCAGACAATACGGTTAAGTTCAAAAAAGGAACATACGATAAAAAATATATTAATAGTGTGCACTAATGACTCGTTTTCCTATTTAAAACTAATTTTTAAAAATACATTACATCAAAAGAGTGGTATTTAAATTATTTTTAAGCATAGCATTAAACTCCACAATATAGCCAGACATTTAGATACGCTGATCGGAAGAAGGAATACAGCAAAACTTATAGCGATCTTAAAATTTGATCAAATAAAAATTATTTTCCAACGCCTAAACTGCTCTTTAAAGGCATTAATTATCTTCTGTAATCGGTTATGATTTCTTAATAATTATAGAATTCCTTTGGATAAATCATATTTTGTTACCCGGTGCGACATCTAACATTTTTTCTGATAAATAAGTTTTAATCATAATTAAGTTTCTTTCAAATCGGGGAATATATAGCAAGCAATACAGTATTCATTCGGGTGGAATACATATGATTATTCTTATTCATGTAGGCCTGCAAATCTCATTACACGAACAAAGAGACTATAGGATAAGACATTGAAAAGAAATCCTCTTACGACTTCTTCTGGGTGTGTGACCGGTACCTCGCATCTCAGTGGTCTTACAAGGCGGAAGTTATCAGGCTAATTGCCTGCTGATTTGAGACTCGGCACTGGCTGAAGAGTTTGGCCGCGCGCTAAGGGGGTCTGGTATCCCGCGTAGAGTTCTTAACAAAGTATTATTTGTTTCTCTCTCTCTCCTACTCTGCGTGTGTGTGTGTGTTGGAGGGTTCATTATCTGTAGAGAATTAGGACCATGCTTCTTACATTAACCCCTAATTTGGGAAAGAATAGCGTATATCAACTTCGAAATGATTATGAAGTTCTTACCATTTGAGGTTTATTTAAGAAAAACAATCAAATGATGTTTCTAAAATTAATATTATAGGGAACAATGGACAAATTCATTGTATAAGACATTCATCATCGCGTTAAAAAAATGAAGAACGAATCCCGCCAATACAACTTAATTTTTCTTAGTGAAACAGTTTTAAGAATCAGGAATTATTATCATCAGATTCTCATCACATATCGATTCAACGTTTCTTAAAAATTATAATTATTATTATTGGCCACGAGATGGCGCCTGATTTCATACTTTCATTTACCATTAGAAAATTCTAAATTTCTAGCACGTTATAAATTAGAAACTGGATTATTTTCACTATCTCAAAAAAGAAAAAAATATTAAATTTATTTCGTCAAAGACAACAATACATCTTTTTTTTTTTGTTGATAAAATTTAGCGGGTGGCATTGCAAGTTGATTATCTTAATAACAACAGTAGTTGCTTCGATTATTAATATAAATTGTATTCCGTTCATTTAGGGGTGTGTGTGTATTTAGTATTTGTACGCAGTAAAAAATATAGGGCCTATACTAGTTTCAATTCGGGAAGTTTAATAAAATAGACCTTGCTGACATAGTCACATTACTTCGCCGCAACAACAACAAAAAAATATATTTATTCCGTCAACAAAAATGTTATTGTTCAGGACAGTAAAACAAAAAAAGTTGGATTGGTTTCTGCTAAGTATTCAAGACAGTGAAACAAAGTCCGATTGATTTCTGTTTCAAAGAAAATACTGGTTGAAAATATAGAAGATATTTTGTTTTATATTGTTGCAAGAGATTGGTCAAATATTACTGTCTGTTTAATCTGTAGTATCGGAAGAACCAATTAAAATATTTCTTACTTAACAAAATATTTAATTAGTTATAATATTATTGATTTATCTTTTTCATTAAAATTACTATTTAATTAAAACTGCAATAAACTGAAAAGAGGATTTTAAAAAAAAATTATTTCAAGATTGTTGATTTACGCGTTTTTAAAAAAATGAAATAATATCACCTGTAATATTGCTAAGCTAGTTTTTAACTTATCTATTTTTTATATAAAAAGGCAATATTAGGCTATATTTTGTTATTCCCAATTTCTTGTCGCAAGATGATGCTTGGTCCCACTTAAAAAAATAATGAACTTACTTCCACTAACTACAGCAATATCAGAACAACTCAATTAGGAACAATTACAAGGTTACACAAACTGTTTCATTTTGGAATGGAATTAACAGTAATATAAATTTGAATTTAATATTTTTTAAAGGAAATACAGCTCCGAGATTATGTTTAATATAATTAAAACGTATAATTGTTTCTGTAACATTTGGGAGTGGGTGGGTTACATTTTGTTATTGTTTTCAGTTGTTTTTTTTAATTCGTAAAGTTAGGTAAGCTTTTGATTAGGCATAGTTCTGTAACAGTTTGTTTGATTGGGCCTTAAGTTGGATCTGTTATGCATACTACATTTTTGTCTCTCACGAGCACCTAGTTAAAAAAAAATCCATATCGATAAAGCAGTTAATATTCTACTGCCAACCATTCTTATCATACAGATTTTAAGAACCACAATGTATCTGGCATTCAAAGGAAATCAATAAAACTATTTTTAAAAAAACGTCCAAGGTTCTTATTTGAGAAATGTCCAAGGAAATGTTAGCAATACTAGGTCAAGAACTTTATTTTGTAATTTATAGATATATATATATATATATATATATATATATATATATATATATTTGTATATTTTATTTCGATAAAAAGAAATATCCTTCGTAGATTGCTCACCCCAAACCGAACATTTCTCTCTGAAAAAGATCCAAAATCATATATGTCTTTATTTACCACAACAATTGTCTAAAACTGGGCGTAAGGGACTGCTAAGAAAACCTATTCAACTAATTTACCAACATTTCATACAAGGTAGAATTTTCTTTTCTTTTTTTTTTAAGTATGTTCAAAAAGTTCCCGTACTTTTTTTCTTTGCCACTATTTCTTTAATAACTAAACAGTCAGGAAAAAAAATATGGCCATTCTTCACTAATTTTTTTTCAACCAGTTACGTGGAGAAAAGTAAATCAGGTAACTAACTTACCTGTATAAAAATTCCAAGTAATGTAACTGACAAAAATAAGTTACTTCTCATATTCAAAAGAATACTCCAGTAAATTCTCACAAATATCTTGGATTTTCATGTTCATATTATGATAATTATTCAGATGTACACCATTATTATTATTATATTAGACTATTTTATAGCCAGAATTACGGTTAAAGATAGGTAATTTCGTGACACTGCTTAAGTTCGTGATAACATTAAAGCTTGTATGGTAAGGCCACGGCATTACTAAAAGTAAACGAATTAAAATTTTCACCGCCAGATGACTCTAAAAGTATTTACCTGCGTTCTGCGTGATAATTGTAAATCGACAATGATAATTGTAAATGCCGTGGCTGTACAAAAAGCAAGCTATCACGAAATTACCCTATATTATATAGCCACAATTAATTTCCGAAGCTATCGAAGTTGAAAGACAATAAATTCCACAGTAAATCTTGTCTTTTAGCATCGTGTTGTACCTTTTGAAAATTAATTTAGAAAGAGCTCGCTAGATGGGGTTTGTGTAGAGAAAAAATTCGTAAAATTACGCTGCAATATAGCTAATTTGGTAACTCTGCATTGTTGAAAGTTTGCAAAAAAATATGCTTTGTTAAGAAATATGAAGTATAAATTTGTAAAAGCGAAGAAGAAAAATATAGTGACGAACAATTTCAGACCAGATTTGCGACCGATCCATCTAGTGAGCTCCATTATAGTTAATTTTCGAAGCACATAACGATAAGATTACTATAATCCACAGTAATTTGATTTGAATTTTGAATTTATTTATGACCTTTAAGTAGCTACGACTCAGGACAAGGTAGAGTAGGGAAAAGGATGCTGGAAGAAGTCGGCCGGGGTCTAAGTTCAAGGTACTATTGCGGCATTGGCTTGATATGACTGACGAAAAACCCTGGAGGAACCTCAATCAGGATAGCCAACCGTCAATATCGAATCCAGGACCTCTCGAAGACGAAGTTAACGCTCTACCAACTGAACTACGGTAAATGGGCACAATAATTTGACTGAATATATTAGCTGCCTGATTTTTTTTTCAGGAAACTCGTTGATATTTTTTACAGTGTGCTTACAATCACTCAAACAAAAATTTGCAGCAACACTTTAAAATACTCTCCTATTTTCACAACCAGTAATGTATATATTACTATTCCTTTGGGGAAGATAATTTGCTTGGAACTATACATAGACCATTGATCCTAATTTATGGTAGGTCGTAGATTGTCCAGAAGCAAAGGGATCCAAGTGACACTGACGAATAAGTATAAAGTATAAGAGGTGATCTTCTATATATAACCCGAAATATATGTGACACAAAAAGGTCATATTTTGTACAATTGAAACCTTAGCCCCTAATTTGTCCATGCACAAAATATGACCTTTTTGTGTCACATATATTTCGGGTTATATATAGAAAATCACCTCTTATACTTTATACTTATTCGTCAGTGTCACTTGGATCGCTTTGCTTCTGGACTCCTGATTGTTATTATTATTTTACATTTCATTTTAATAGAGATTTTATGGTCAAGACTGGAACCAAGAGCCCGTGACTCAGTGGTAGAGCTTTGGTTTAACATTCGGGAGGTCCTGGGATCGATTCCAGCGGCCGATCATCCTGACTGAGGTTTTTATAACCTTTTTCTTGTCATAAGCTTGAATGGTATCTCACAAAATAGAACCTAGCCGTCTACCTTTTTAACATCAGCTTCCCCACCCTATTTCCAGCCTGAGATGCCTAAAGGCTTTAAATTAAATTCCAATTGAAGACAGGAACTGGTAATATATATATTTTTTTTAAAATAATCAGAAGAATCTTCACAGCCAAACCTGTATATAGGAATCTTTTCAAACATAATATGTAGGAGAAGTTTCAAATAATTTTAATTATAAAGCGACAAATTTTTAGCGCTAGATAGCAGCACGATTTTATTATAATTATGAGGCGTTTCATTCGAGCACAAGTCACTAAAAGTAAATTGTACAGGAGAACGATCGTAAAAACTACAAATTTCCTTATCCTGTAGAATGGTTGGATAGAAACATTTGAAAAATTCAGTTATTGAATAATAGATGTCCATTAAAAGTTTATCCAGTGGTATATTTTGTACCACAGACTATAATGAACAAAAAGAGGAAATAAGAAACAGTTGATACTGTCAGAAAACTCTAAATTATAAATTTTACTTCTTTTGGGACAGCTTTGCAAATTTGTGCAAAAAAAACAAAAACAAAAAAAACAGATACATGAGATATATATAGAAATAACTTATCGTCCTGCCATCTCCCCACGATTGATGCAAATAGCCTGTTTACAATAACTCTTTAAAAGCGAATATTACATAAACTTCAATAAAATATTTTTTCATATATAAAAAAAGATAATCTTTATAAATTAATATTAGGTACTTTAAAGAAATAGAAAATGCCAACATAAAATTGTGTACAATGATAAAACATTTTCGATCCTTTTTGCTTCCTGATTGCTTCAGTTTATTCTACTAATTTCACCGTGTTATCTTTCCACAAGATCCTTACAAACGTTTCGTTGAGTTATTCAGCGACTTCATCAGAGGAGTTCAGATGAATATTTTAACGATCGCTTGTACACTACGATGCAAAGGAAGTGACTTCCTAAGACTGACAACATGGACATACTATTCAATAAATATATTCAAAGATAACATTCCATGTGTTGGATTTTCAATGTAGACATATACTGTACATAGGTTATTTATGAGAAGCACATTGCCAAATTGGGCGAATTTCCGGGCTCAGAAAAATAGTCCATTGATCGTTTTGGGGGAATGTGAGTGTACAAAATGTTACCTTTTTTTTTATTAAAGAAATGTTCGATATTCACTCATGATAATTTTCTCCCTTTTTTTACTGTAGAATCAAAGAAGAATAGCCCTATATTGTATTAAGGGGAGTTAAGGGATATCAGCTTGAGACTAAATATTTGTATCCATTTTTTATTTCCTAGTAGACATAAAGAATTATTTGAAATAATGTTAATACTCGTATGAGAGAAAAACAAATTTTGGAAAACTTAAAAATTGAATGTTTGAAGTTTTCATCAGAATCCTAAAAAAAAAGTTTTCCGTCTATAACGGCGACAAAAGGGTCTTTTATGCAAATATTACTTGACCCAAAGATAATCGATGAAATAAAAATAATTGTATCTGTTTTAATTTCGTATAAGGCCACACACCCTGTTAATTTCTTTATACGTGTATTCTTTGAGTGAATTTTCAGTATATTTATTTTCTTACCAACAATTCTTGAAGCTTTCCTAAATAAAAGATCTATAATACAGTTTAAAACAGGACTTTTATACCGTACCCTACAAGGGATAACTAGTTTTTGCATATTATGAATTACTCACAATCCATTTCATTTAGAATACCTGAAGATTTAAAAGAGATTCTGAAAGAATCAAACGTTTCTGCCGTTAATCCCTGTCCCCTCTTCCATTAATATCGGATAAAAAGAACTTCAAAACTTAAATCTTATATTCAAGAATTTATGTAAAACTTTGCTTCATTAAAAAAAATCGTTGAATGATAAGTGTTCTTTTTCATCGTCATTTGGTTAATCTTATTTTCCAGGCATTTAAAAATCGCCAAAGAAATATTTTCTTTCTAATGCTGAAAATTAATAAAAGGTGGTTATACTGAACCAATATACATAACAAGTAGCGTGTCTGCTACGTTAATTTTAACCCTGTTCCCAATAGAAGTTCAATATTACTACTTTTTCGTATTTAGAAAATTATTACATTTGTTATTTTATAATATGCCTATGAGTGTTCATCCAACACAGATAATACCATAGATCTTATAATAAATAAACTTAGCACGCTTCCCCATTTCTGGCTGCGCTAAAACTAGTGGATTCAATTTACGTGATTTTGAATCCATCCGCTAGGTAGCTCTGCCATAGACGTCATATTCTACTATGAGGTCTATGGCAGAGCTACCTAGCGGATTGACTCAAAATCACGTACTCTGAACAAAAATCCACTAGGTTTAGCGCAGCCAGAAATGGGGAAGCGTGCTGAGTTTATCTATTATCAGGTCTATGATAATACTGAACTTAGTCTATTTTCTAAATAGAGGCAAGGTTAACATTGCAAACACTGTACTTATTAAAGCAGTATTGCCAGATCTTGTTATACTTTTCAGACATAGAAAAAAAAATTCTTCCTTCGGCGATTTTTAAATGTCGTCTCCAGAAGTCAAGGTTTGCGAGTGACATTAACAAATAATTTGAGGTAATCTTTTATATATAACCCGAAATATATGTTACACAAAAATTGTCATATTTTGTACTAAGGTCCAAGATTTCTTTGTATAAAATATGACAGTTTTGTGTCGCATACATTTCGGGTTATATATATATATAAAAGATTACCTCAAACTTTTTTTTTATTATTATTCAATGTCACTTGCCTTTGGCTTGTAGACCCATCATGATTTTCATAAAATAAGTATTTTTTTTAAAAAAAACTTTTATTCAATACTAGGCTTAATGCTATCAATAGAAGTGTATTTTATATTTTCTAAGAGCACCTTTGGCGCATATAAAATAGGAACACTTTTTCGCATTATTAAATATGCAAAAGTGTGCATAGCAAGTGTATTGCACTACAGTGTAATATGCACAGTAAAAGCAAAAAATAAGCCAAGGTTTGAAACACTTCCTCGAACTTTTTCTTCACTCGGAATCACTGATGGAAATTATTTCTCCAAGTTTAAAATTTTAACAAGCTGGTAACATTGGACTTATATTACATGCTAAGTACAACGTTTGGAACATTATTTTTTTATAACAGTTTAATTTCAGTGTATTGTAATACTTGGAATATTAGCCATGTTATATGGCCTTCTTATACGTTAGTGTATGTTCATTAGTCGATTTTGTAGCCTACGAATAAATTTAAAAAAAAAGCTTGTCGGAAACGTGGATAGAACCCGGGTCTTAACCAACTAAGCTACGAAGCGCAGAATACTCGTCACTTTTCGTCTTATATATTAACATAACTAACTCTATTGCTTATGGAACTCTCAAGTTCATCGCCACAGTAACAAACGTTCGCCATTGCATTTTATCCTGGACAATATGAAGCCAGTTTTCATCACAAACACCTACTTCTCGAAGATCTTTTCTACTATTGTCCTTCTAACGACGTCTCGGTCTTCCCAGTGGTCTGCTTCCACCCGGCCTTCCAACCAGGATAGAATATAATCTTCGTTTTTCCCCCATCCGAGCTACATGGCCTGCCCACCTTAGTCGTCGCGATTTCATTATTTTTACAACATCTGATGAATCGTACTGTCGGTGGAGTTCTTCATTATGCAGTCTCCTCCACTCTCCAGACATCTCGTCCCGTTTCGGCCCGTATTTTTGCTTATATATTAACATATTAAAAGAAATTCAATTACCAACTCGAGTGAGCGGTACGCATGTATAATGTAAACGAAAATACAAGAGAAAAGACTGTAATTACTTTATTATTATATTTGAAAAATATATTTAAAACGTAATCGTAGAAAAGTGCACTTTCGTTTAAAATGCCCTTCACAGTGGCATAGTAAACACCCAATCACACTTACATTTTGTCGTGGTGGTGGGGGGCACAACACGAAGCGCATTCAGTGAAGATAAGTACGAAAATTGTACAATTACGTACAATATATGGAAGAAATCAACCTTTGCGATCTAATTTAAAAAGACAATAGAATAAAATTGTAACTAAAATAGAATAGCAGAACTAACTGCCATGTTATTTTGCTATACTCGTATTCCACCGAGCAATCGAACGAATTGGAGACATTATTTAGAAAGAAAAACCGAAAAAATCGAATTTAAAATGACAAGTTTGATAGTGTGAGAAAATTACTAGTGCCAGGTTTCTATAAGATACATTTCTTTTTCTTTTTTTCTCTCTATATAATAATACTGATCTTTTTTTTCCTACAAAAATTATAACTTTTTGTCACTGACACGATATAAGGACTTGCTGTCACCAAACTATATCAATATTTAAGGATCTTGGGCTCTAAATCATTTAGTACATTTATCATTCAGTCATCTCACATACAAAATTAACACAACTCAAAAAGTTCAATTTGTCAGGAGAGCAGAAAAACGAAATTAGTTAACATTACGTTTAGGGTAGAGCACAAACGACAACACTGCTCTCTAGCGGCGGTCATTCAAACTACGAGCTTGAAAATTTGTGAGGGAATAGAGGGAAATTTTGTGTATCTGACCATACAAATAACTAAAAGTTACCAAATTTTGAGTTGTGCCATGAGCGATATTAAAAATTTGAACATTCAGAATTCAAGCTTGATTTATTTTTTCTCGATTTCTTGACTTGTGTACTTTTCTACGTCTAACAGAAGTACTAAATAGAATCAAATAAGGGAATAATATATAAACTGTTACTTGACATCGATATATTCCAGCTACAAATCTAGTTTCTCTTCATTTGCTGGATTTTTATTTAGATTGATTTTCCTCTCTCGAAAATGAGGTCCTTCGAGACTCACATTCACTATGATTTCCTTGATTTCATCGTTCATTGACTTTTGATACATCAAGTACAAGTTGGGTTATCATACGTCCGGGTTTAGTCCGGACATTCCATAATTTCTTGTTGTGTCCGAGTTAGCGTCCGGTATCGAGAAAAGTCCGGGGCTTTAAGTCGTATTAATAAATTATCGACTCGGCTTAGACTCGCCGAAATCATTGTACTAATCATTTATACTTCTAAATTATATACCTGCGATATCTATTACTTTTTACGTTTAATATTAATACCAATAAAACATATTATAGTTTTTTTCTTTGTAAAAGATTACTTATTCTAGGATTTTATGTATATGCAATTTTCCTTTAACGAAATGCCTTTAGAGTAAAATTGGAAGCAATAAGACAGTTTAGCAATTTACCTGATGTTCGATAGCTGTTCCGAATTACCAATATATTTATGAATATGGTTAGTATTCGCGATTGGTTTCTGAAAAATATAGTGGATCTAAGTATAGACTATTACCATAGAGTTGAAACATTTTCAGAAAAATATTGGGCCATTTAATGTTTAAAATATAATTAGTTATTAGGAAAATTTGTGTTAAAAATATAATTTATTTTAGCCAATATTCTGACTTGTATAATCTTGATTTTTCTTTTTGCGGATTTTTAAGATAGATTCTTTGAGTCCAAAACGATGTCCATCTGGACCTATCTAAACTTCCTTTCATCGTCTAGAATTTCTTCATATTCTTTATCCATTCACGTTTGCCTCAGTACAGGCTATTGTCATTGTAATAAAACATTTTGGTACGAAAATAATAGTATTCATTGACTGATCAAATTCAAATTACAAATTAAAATCATTATTAACAAACATTTAAGCCATTTACATTTATTGTCACTTGTATCCCTTTGCTTCTGAGGCGACATATAGGGTCTATGATCACCGTTTTTTTTTTTTTTTTGAACAAACAATATATTAGTGTATTCACGCACTGGGTAAGGAGTCTATCGCGTCGTTGCGAATCAGAGATTTGAACACTTAGAACACCTATTGCACTCTTGTTTTTACTAAACCATTCTCTTTACAAATTTTTATATGTACTGTAAAATCTTCTGCTTAATAATTTTTTTTTTTGTGCGTGTAGAACTGCTTCAATATCGCGAGAAAAGTGACGTGTTTTTTTAAACACAAATCTATTCCCGTTCCTCCCAACTTTTTTAAACAACTTCTTTCCCAGGTTAACAAAAATCGTATATATATTAACTTACCTGGAAAAACTGTACACTCAGAATCAAGGAAAATGAACATTATCAGGAAGCTTTCTCAATACGATAACAGGGAGCTAATCCAGGTGGCAGGTACAACATAATTATGAGACATTTATTTTGAATCTATCAAGGTTCAGTGTTCCCATATTGTGCCCCACAATGCGTCGAGAAATGTATCCCTTTGGTCATTATATATTTATCCGAGTGTACAATAATTGTAAGTGTTCAAATAGTGAGTGGAAATGAAATAATATATATATAGGAGAAAATGAAAGATTTATTCACTCTAAGTGTGGGAAAAAAAATAAAACTAAGCTCTGGATTTCCAATGCTTGATTCTAGTATGATATTTTGGTATCTTTTATGTATTTTTTCTCTTTGTAACAAGTTCCAACACTGCTCCTACAAATTCAAGCCTCTAGTTTAAAACTTTCAGAGAAGCAAGTTCATAGTCATTTTCAAGGGTTTCTGTCTGTAAGGATTTTTCTTTTTAATTTTTTCAATTTGTTCATTGTTGAAATCGCTGAATTGGTGTAGTGAACATCTAAATCTGTAAAAAGAAATCTGTTTCAACAGTAAAGAAGTTAGAATGTAGATTTTGTAGTAAAAAAAAAATACACGAACGAAAACTTTTAAAAAGGTATAAAGTTTCTTCCCCAAACGTATGAAGTTTCTAGATTTAAAATTGTAGGAGTACCATTGAAATTTCGTTCCACGAAAGAATAAATAAATAAAAAAAAACATTAAAATATCTATCTTTAGAGATTGTTGCTTTACACTAAAAATTATTTATTGTATCTCCAAATAAAATTAAATTTTGTATACTACTTTTCCGTAGCATAATTATGGTGGTTATTTTCTCAGTCAAAATTCGGTACAGGTCTTAGAGGATCCCCTTATTTGCGGGTGTACTCATGATCAACCCAAGAACATGTTTTTATTTAGGCTATAAATTTACCTTAAAACATGCGTTTTGTTTCAAAATTACCTGAACTTTATAAATTATGGAAAATAATTTATGATTTGTATTATAATTAAGCTATGATTAATTATTTCGTTAAATATTGTTTTATTAATTAAATACAATAACAAGGCTCAGTGGCACACGGTGAGACAAATGTAAAATTCACCATTCTTTGATGAAATTCGGTACGTTTTTAATACTTTTTCGGGACACAACCCTAACATTCGGGACGTGTGGTCACCGTAAGTATAATGTTGAATTAAAAATTATATTATTCAGAAAAGTTAGAATACAAAATATTTTAATACTATTTAATGAAAAATATTTTTTCGTTCCTAGTTTTCTTCATAGGGTAGTTTACTTGCGTGATATGGATCAAATTTCTCAAATTCAAAAACGTTTCAAGGGGACTGAATATTTAAGCAATTTCATTTTCACAAAGCTACGTATAAATCGATACAAAGATTTCATTGTGTAAAACAAAATGTTTTAAAAACGTATTCGCATTGAGTTTAAAAAAGACGAAAATGAAGGATCCGTAGAGAAGAATATGCTAAGTTTCTCTTGGTTTTGTGCTGCCACCTGTTAGTTGATACGGTTTATTATCTCTCTAGTAAATTAAAAAGGGAAAGATCGTCCAGCGTTAGTGGATAAAAGAGAAACTAAAACAAGGGTATCGGTAAAGGTAATAATATGAACTTCAAGATTTAAATATCGTGTTAATTCCGTGGATCTTTTAAATGCTGGTTCTTATGCAGAAAGTATCCAGAAAAGCTGTCAAAAAGTGTTTCGAAAAATTAGGCCCAATTGTTTCAAAACTTAGCCATATCATTTCGCTTTTAGTTAATCACGTTAGTTTCTATAATTTAGATTTACACGTAAGTCAAAACGACCTGAGCCTAAGTTCCCTAAAAGTCTTAAAATTAAATCCAAATTCAACGTAAGCCAAGAAGTATTTCTTCATATTTACCTACTATGATATGTCTACGGTGATCATATTCTGTCAGTCAAAATTCGGGATAGGTCTTACCGTGATCTAATGGATTCCCCTCTTCGGCTAGTTCAGGGTCAAATTCAAAGAAATGATTTTATTTAGGCTATACATTTAGTTTAAAATTTTCTTTTAGAAGTGACTCCGTGTTGCCAATATCTGTCGTACCAATAGCACTCACGCGTCTTTCCCCTCCCCGAAAAATCGTACCCTTTCGGTGTTAAATTAGAATTTATATATAAGGTCTTTTGGCATCTTTGGCTCAGGTCAGGATAACATAGGTAGAGGAGGGGAAGGTATCGACCAGGACCTTACTTAAAGCACCATTCCAGCATTCTCCTGGTGGTCAAATCGAGGGGAAACACTGGAAAACGTCAGTGAAGACCCGCCTAACTAACCATTGCCGATTCGAAGTCCGCGACGTTACTGCGTGGACCACAAGCGCTGGGTTTATAATGTTCAGTCGCTATAATTAGTGTTTCCCACGAGACGAGATTTAGGGTGTCTCATCTCGAAAATATCTTGTCCATAGTGTGTCTCCTCTCGACAATGTATATACTTTGCATTACGAGAGGTCTGTCTCGTCTCGTTTCCTATAGCCATTTCTCTGTCTAGTCTCGTCTCGTGGCAACACTAGTTCACTTACGGTTTATTAATTTTTTTAAATACAATAATTTGTAACTTAAGTTGTTATAACTAAGATATTATTAATTATTTGATCACTATTTATTAATTATGATCGCTCAGGAACACTACAATGTAACGAATGTAAATTTACATTACATACCACTATCAATTTAATTATCTCGTTTGTTTGTTTTTATAAATTCGAAATCTGCCACTGGACTTTCAACGCAAGGTACCTTTGGAGAATAACAATTTTAGGAAACGGAACGTTTTTAAAGTAATAATATCAACAGATCGCGGCTCTAGGAACCACTATATTTCATTACTAGACCTAACAGTGATTTAGCAAGTCAAGACATAAAGGAAAATAATAAATGTGTCGTTTTAGATTCAGATTGGTTATTGTTGAGATTATCAAGGTTTCTTTTCTTTTCTTTTTTTTTAAAAAAAGGGGGGGGGGTCAGTGTTTTACATCGCTGTTCATTGTTAGTTTTGAGTGTTGAGAATATCAACGTCACATCTTTTTTTCGCTCCTAGAGCCTCAGTGATTCCACTGATCAAGATCGTAAAACTTTACGTGTAACCCTCACATCATAAGCTTTATGATACCACATATAGACACTTTTTTTCGTTATTCTCCCATAAACTTATCTTGCGTTATATTTCCAGTGAAAATTATATGTTGTGAATTGGTTTCTTATGAGGTTTATAATGTGTTCTGACGTACGAATGTTCATATCAGGATATGTTATTTAGATTAGATTATGTTGGTTTAACTAGTAGACTACATTAGTTATGTTCCTTTCTTTAGATACATGATGTAAGTTGTTAAGTTCGACAGTGTTAATAGAAAAATTTGTGTGGGGGGAAAGCTAAAACAGAGCCCCACATGGTTTGAGGACGTGGTTCTAAGACAAAAAATTCATAGATATCCGAAAAGGTTATTTTTTTCGCGTGTTACTCTGTTTTTCCGCTTCTGCAACCTTAATGATTCAACTGATCGCGACTGTACATATTTATGTGAAACTTTTATATCATAACCTTTCATATGATCCTGGTGGAATACCTGATTTTCATGTGGATTTTCTTTTCATTTAGCACAGTTATGTTCTATTGAGATTAACTGGGTTTTGACAAGTTTTAGTTTTCTCTACTCCCCTAGATGTCGGTATCTGTCACTCTTCGATAGTGTAGATTAGTATGCACGGAAGAACATGCATATACAATATTCGGAAAGTTTTTCTTTATTTTAAAAGTAGCTTTAGCACACACGCAATGGATAAACTTCGTATCTCTTTATTCATACCTTTTCACTTCCCCAAATACAATGTCGTATAATTTTCTTTGCTATAAATAATTATATTAATAATCGGTTTCGCAAGCCAATGAAAATGCAATAAGCTATTCTTTCCTTGGGTAATAGATTTAAGCTGAATTATCTCGGGGATCACGAATTGTTTTAATTATCTTAATTACCAGGAACATAAAATTCGTTCACTTTTCTTGCATGTTACCGTAGCTCGGTAAAGAGATAAGTGAGGAGGAGCTTTTTATAAAATACTGCGGGGAAAAATGTGTCCAAGAAAGTTTTTTTTTTAAGTTAATCCTGACAAAACTAAGTGATCCCCAAGTGTCCAAAAATCGTCTTAAGAAAGTCGTTATATAACCTTACCACACTTTTTGTATACATTCTGTACATTTATTGATCACAACACTAAGAGAATATCAGCAAATATAGGTACACGTGGATTACTGAAAAATGGAGTTGAATCCGTTAAGTTGCCCAATACGATACGAGCTTATATTCGTACCATTATGTTATGCCTGCCTCGTGTATAAATGCAGTGTTGCCAGATTGGGGTAACTTTCTGATAAAAATTCATCATCAGCCATTTTCTGTGAATTCAAGTGTACAAAGGTATGTTCATTATTTTTTACAGTGTATGTGTGCTTTAAATATGGTATAAATTTGGGCAAATGTCCCCAGAAAAGAAAAATAATGAATTGGGGTAAAGAAACTAATGTCCTAGTAACTAGGGTGTTATTATTATTATAAAAAAAAAGAACAGGGATTCAGCCAGACCACACCTCAATGAGGGTGTAAAAATCCTTCTATATTCACGAGACAGGATGAGAGTCTCTATCGAAAACGACACGAGACACTACTCTCGTAATATACAACGTACATCTTTTCGAGACGAGACAGTTTCTGGACAAGATATTTTCAAAACGAGACAACCTCAATCTTGTCTTGTGAGCAATACTAATCCTCCAACTATCAAATATTTACGGTTAAAAATCGATCGATAGAAACCCTGCAAACTGTACACATAATGGTGACTTCCGAACTCACAAGACATAAGCACGCAGTGTTAATATTGTATTTCTAGATTTTCTTACAATATTTTTTTCTTTTTTTTAAGTTTGTAACATGGAAAGACAATATACTTAACTTAATTCTGTGGTACAGATCCTTTTTTTTTTCAGTCAAAATACTTATTTTTGATCGTTGAAAGCACTCTTCTCGCCTCTTAAAAAAGACTGCTCGTGGATTGCCTCCAAAATACAAGGAAAATATATTCATTTTTATTGACGGAAAATATCTGTTTCTGAATGGACTATTTAACAAGCGAAAAATACATTGTAATTTTGATTTTTCATAATTTATACATTTTAAATTTTATTTATGGCCTTTAGGCATCTAAGGATCAGGGCGGAATAGGGGAAGGGAAAGGATGAGGAAAGGTGTAGGTCAGGGCACAAGTTAAATGTACCATCCTGGCACTTGCTTGGTGTGACTTAGGAGAAACCTGGAAAAACCTCAGTCAGGATGATTGGCCACTGGAATTAACCCCAGGACCTCTCGAATGTTAAAGCAACTCTCCATTATTGAGTCACGGCTGTTAGGTTAGAATTTATAAATATAAGATCTATATCATTTTAGTATAAACCTACATTAGATCCCATTCAGATCGTAAGTATATTTAGTCAAAATTATTTTTCAATGTGTTCTTACTAGGGATTTTGCCAGACTCTCCTAATGGGGGCGTCACCCCCGAAATTCTCCAGCCTCTTCTCCCAAGTTTTGAAATGTCTACGGTTAAAAATTGATAGAAACCGAGAAAAACTTTATACACTCTTCCAATTTTGGCTTGATACCTCCAAAACTAAAAATAGCAGACAATATTCCTAATAAAAGAATTTGAAAGAAATAAGAACAACTACAAATTTGTGGGAATTCTTTGTTTTACGTATTCTTATAGTACTCACGGTCTAAGAACAGGTGTGGTTCCGCCTAGAAGAGACGCTTTATTTAATCGCGGAGGCAACAACGGGGATGCTTTCTATTGTGTTACGCTGCCAGCAGCCAATGGTAGCCTGCTATTGGTGCTGCTTGTCCGTGATTGCACACCGGTTCTTAAGCCGTGGCGACTTTAGAATCCGTAATCTAATTTCCGTAAATAATGGTAGTGGAAATTTCTATGCAGAAAGTTGCGTGGTGTGTACGAGGGTCGGTTCCCTTCTCAAAAAAAAAAAAAAAAAAACCGAAACCGTATTTCTTACGTCATTGGAGCACCTTTTGTACTTAACAAGATAAGATAAAATGTATTTTATGGGCGGTAACAGCACTATGGCTTACACCCGTCCCGAACTACTTAACAAGAATACAAGAAAAGCTATCATCAAGATTTAGAGTATTTTACACCAGAACGATGTAACACATATAATTCATTCAGAGATCTGAAAAAAAAACGAACTTTCAGCATCTATTAGGGCTAAATACTTTAATAATTTAATCATTAGGCCAAGATTGTCGCCAAAATAAAATTAAAATAATCGTAATTTTCAAATTAAGGAAATGGAACCTGAACGTAGAAAAAAAAAAAAAACACTCTAACAGTGACTTATCAGTAACATGTCCAACATCTTTGAATAGTCAGAATCATCAAATGTCTTACTACCTGGCGTGTTAGAATTCGTTGTTCATTACAATGAAAATTAATACAGTGTGGTCGAACGACTATTAGATAATTTAAAGTTTCATATGGTATGTGTTACAATAGAAAGTTGATTTTATGGATTTATTTTAAATATTTAATCAGAATGGATTGTTGACATTCAAAATTTAATCTATCAATAGAAAATAGATTATCTTGAGTCAATGAAATTATCTATTGTTGCAAAGATGAGAACGATTAAATTGTCGTGATTTAATATGTGACATTTGTTTAGTTTTACGTTCGGAAAGATGTCAGGCGAGTGAGAAAACAGTTGTATTATATAGGGAATAGTGAGTGATATGAGAAGTGAATAATGTAAATATATAAGGAAGATACTATATACTATATAATTTATTATTCTAATTGAGATGAGCGAGTTAAATAGTTTATGTCAGAAAAATTAATTCTTTACGAACTGAAGCTCGCAAGTAATAGGAGGTTAATGGCCGCAGTCATGTAAATAACGGTTTTGTGAATATGCAATGAGTTTTTAAGCTGTCATAAGCTTTGAGTACAGAGCTTTTAATAAAGTTCTCCACGTTTGGTACAGATTTTTAGGTAGATTTCGAAGAAATCGTGTTAAAACATTGTTAAATGTGTTTTTCATTAACGACGGTGGTCCACCAACTAGCTATTTCCTGGCCCATTCAGCTACAGGTAAAGAAACACCAAAAGCTCAACAAGTCAAGAGGGAAGGAATCAGATTCATTTGTGCCGCGGTGGATCATTGGAAGAGGGCTTCACCCCTGATACATGGGAAAACCGGTTCGATCCTGGCTCACGCCATGTGACTTTGTGGTGGAAAAACGTTGTGCGTGGGTATTCTTAAGATCCTTCCGTTTACTCCCCACTTTCTCCATTCCACTCCCATCATCATCCATTTGGTTTGAGACAAAGTTGCCTAAAAGACTTTGAAAATTCAAATTCAGTTTCGTGTTAAAACCCCTTCGCCAAAAGAATTAGCTTCAAAATTTGAAACAGTTCATTTCATAAATGTGATTAACGATTAGATTGCAGAGTTTTAAAATGTTCTTGATTTGTTCGGTATTTTTTTGTGCAAATTAAAAGACAGGAGGTGTGAGTATCAAGATGAGAGCCCGTAATATGTTACTTTAGAAGAATGAATTACTACTAACTGATTCGTGCTTTTTAGAACTTTGTATATAAGTTTGTTTTTAATTGGCTTCTTAGAAGAACTGCTATGAACTTCAGTAAAAAGAGAACTTTCGAAGAAATAAATTACATGTTGGTAATATAAATTATTCATATTTTACTTTCGATTTTTTTTTCACAAAATTTGTTTCTTTGTGGGTGTAAATGTTCGTATTTGTAATTACATAGATTAAAATGAATGTGGCAATAAATCAGGAAATGTAACGTCAGACTCCGAAGTACTACTTATGAAATGCACGTAGTGGAAAGCATAAAAATATACAACAAATACACGAAAATAGAATAGCAAAATTTATAAAATCTAAAATTCAGGGGAAAGGGCAAGTGCCCCTCTTGCCCCCCCTTACCGACGTCCTTGTATTAGGCTAGCATATTAGGCTAACACAGAGTATATCGAACTCGAGACCTATTAAGTACCAGGCAATGAACGACTGGACAAAATGACTAGTAACAATGAAATTTTGGAAGCGGTCTCAATAATACTTATCGAATGTCTTTGAAATCAACTAACCAACAATTTGAAAAGCTTGGTTATAAACGAGAAATTTGAAATCCTGTCATATGACGTTCGCCATTACGGGCATTTATATTCTCTGCTTAAATAAAAACAATTTCAAAATCTCAAGTAGGCCCTACTTCATTCGATACATATTTATATACTGCGTTCTGCGGAGCCGAGTTATAGTTAAGGGATAAGGCTATCACCTGCTTTGTGAAAGTTCCTTTTAAAAGGAAACTCGTTCAAAGTTCACAGTTCCTTATCACTGATAGGAACTTTTGGAGTTCACAGTTCAAAGTCTTGAATTTGAAAATGTATTATGTTCAAGTTCCTCAGAAAAAGGAATTAATCCACGTTCCAACAAAACGAACAATTTGTGTCGATCCAATTTAAAAAAAGGGTGGTGAATCATGTTTAATTTTTTTATTTTTTTCGTTACAAAAATATTTTAGGATCAATCATTCGCCCAAAATTATATTTATATACACACGCGCAAAAGTCCTTTTCAGATTACAGAAAAAGGAACGAATTTTTGGTTATATCAGTTCCTCTTAAAAGAAGTGAACGTTTTAACTCGTTTCTTTTTAAAAGGAACTTGAATCTGTTTTAACGTTCCAATGTTACTTAAAAAAAAGGAACTAGTTCCAAGGTAACAGTTCCTCAAAAAGGAATTCGTTCCTTTCGCACACCTTTTTGGTCTACAAGGGTAATGATCGTGCAAGACAAGAATATTATTCGTTAATAAAGACATGCGCTTAACTTCACTTAATACGTAACTGCAGCGTAGTGACAGTTCCTATAATGAGACGTCCAAAGCAATAAGTACGTAAACAGGCTAAGCCACATATTTACGTTTAGTTTCTTCATATTAGAAAGACTGGAAGTCGTAATTTCGAATTTTATTTCACATGTTTTCTTACAATGAGTTCATATTATGTACACTAGATGGCAATGAAGTAAAAATTAAAATATAAATTTCTAAGTTCTTCTTAGACATAATGCAAAAATATATGATTTCTTGAATGTATATTTTTTTTTACTATTACTCAAAGATGCTATAAAAACGCATTTGGATATTCAATTTTCCTTTCCCCAATGTAAAGTTTGAAAATTCTGCAATTATAAAGTGAGAGAAATATAAAGCTTATATGCGCACATTAATTTTACATAGTTTGAACTTTTATTTATAGGATTCTTAACGATAAATGTAAATTACTTTTTTGTTGTAGAAAATTAAAACTCCTTAGCGTTAGTTAAAT
The DNA here is from genome assembly GCA_022664845.1 of Lepisma saccharinum. NCBI lineage: Eukaryota > Metazoa > Arthropoda > Insecta > Zygentoma > Lepismatidae > Lepisma > Lepisma saccharinum. Next base: position 1,093 of record JAGDQP010002746.1, on the reverse strand, counting down.
ATCTCTATGAAACAGAAAATTAGATCTTCTTATCCTTCTTAGGACTCTTCCAGTTTTTTGTTTTTTTTTTCTGTCATAATATTCGTGCATAATTAATAATCAATTTCACTTTAAACTTGTCTAGTTCGTACAGAACAACAATTTACAAATAAAAAACAGCGATTTTATTGATGATTCTAAAGCTGGTATGTAGAATTTATACACAAAACAGACAATATTCGACCTAAAAGATCTACAGTTCGTAAAAAAATCAAAATATTTTTTTTTTTTACAGAGAATTTACCTACAGAGCAAATTATTTTGATTTTAAGAATCAATTACGCTTGAAAACTGCTAGAATTCGCACAGATTTTTTTTTTTTTAAAAAAAAAAAGAAGTTTAATTCTAATAAACAGTTCTGTTTTGAACTTGTATCGCGAATACACAAATAGACGATTTTGATTCTACAAATCAATTCGATTTTAAATGTCAAGAATTTCCTTCAAAATCTTTAGGAATTTTGGCGAAAATTTTACATATAAAGAGAGACAATTTTTGATTCTAAGAATCAATTCTGCTTTGAAGCATCTAGTATTAGCACAAAATTTATAAATAAAAGCAATATAACGCGATACTAACAATCAATTCCTCTTTTAAACTTCTCGAGTTCACTTAAGAGTTGCAAACAAAACAACAACAAAAAAATACAAGTATTTGTTTTAAGGTTTCAACTATAGTAATTTCGCGTTAATTTATATACCTAGACTTGGAACGTAAATCACTACATACCACGACAATTTAGAATCTAACAATTAATTCCACTTTTAACCTTTACAATTGGCGTAGAAGCTGTAAGCGTAAACGGTGATGTGGCGTATGTGTGTGTGTGTGTGTGTGTGTGTGTGTTTCGTTCTTAACAAATTCAAATTTTCAATACTTGATAAATAATGTCATGTGGCACGCACTAGAATAAAAAAAATTAATATATATTATATGATATAAAAAGAACATATTTTTTGAATAACATATATATTGATATTAGTGCCACAGTTTATTTATTTATTCTAATATTCATTAAACGTAACCATGTGACGACAGACATCTGGAAAAAAGA
>JAGDQP010002745.1:0-100928 GCA_022664845.1 Lepisma saccharinum | reverse complement strand
TTTTTTCCTTCTCTGTAAAAAATAGAATTTCGGGAGTAGAGTAAGAGAGCGAATCTATTCAGGGTGAATAGAAAGGGCTCAGTAGAATTGACACGACTGAATGGGTGGAGTAAGTCGGAATCAATTACTTCTGATAGAATTTCTGTGCCTATCCTTATTATTTTTTTTCCTATGGGAGTAGATTAATTGCATAACCAATTTCTCTTTTCTTATTAAGTACTAAATTTCTAGTAGCTAGTTATCTCGGCACTAAACTATTAACTGGCGCATGGGAAGAAAGGGAAATTTTTTTGGTTCTATGCATGAGGGATTTTTTGGTGAATCAAAAAGGGAGTAGAGCATGTTGGTGGAATCTTGGGTACTTCAATTGGCTAATTGAAAGGATTCCGAAGTAGTAAATGGTGGTATACGGACACATGGGGCTATTTTTAAATTGATGGTATTTAGAGTAAACTGGTGGATGGAATTGGGAGAGTCAATTGGGTATAATTGATTCTGATTCCATTAGTAATATTTTCCGAGGGAAACTAATTGGGAATCTTTTTCTTTTCATTTTTATGGACGATATTGGTTAAAAAAGATATTCTGAATTGGGATGATATAATATCTAATTAGTGAAACAAACGATTAATGATTAAAGTGCTTTATTAGCCTGATTATACAATATCTCAGTATTACTCATAAATACAAATGTGTGACAGAAAGGTCGAGACATGTTGTCATGAAATTATTTAAAATACCCACTGATTAAGTCTCTAAATTGAGAATCAGAGTGATAGAGCTTATGACATTTCTATGCACAGTATCATTGCTAAAATCGAAAATTTGTGTTTAATTTGATTTTACAAGAGTCCTCCTAAGACCTTGTGTTATTCGTAGTTCACTGCGAAAAATATATGGATTTAATCTTTTGTATGGTGATATGGCTTAGTCTAAATTATTGAAACGTGTTGAAAATTTTAGAGAGAAAGGAAGGGCTGGAATAAGTTATTTACATGGAAACAATTTTAGGTATACTTTTGTTTAGCAATTTCCCATTAGTCGAGTAGAGGAAACCTTTCGATGCTCTAGTTAGATAAACTATTCGTCTTAGAGAGACCTTTTCGATGTGAATACTTGCACTTTCATAAAGTACTTATTAGTCAATGGTTCACGAGAGACCTTTTAGATGTAAATCGGAAGGTCAACAAGTAAAGACATCATATAGATAGAGAGACCATTTAGCTGCAAACTGTTTCGTAGCTACTGCTCACAGGTATATCACAGTACAGCGAGAGACCTTTTAGTTGCGGAACAAGGTTATTGATTCAGCATACTATATCGATTCAGATTGTTGCTTGCGTATTATATACCAGTTGGAAAATAACCTTTTGCATGCGAAACAAACAAAAAGGCCAAACAGATAGATTATTCTCTTGTATCAAATTTGTTGACATATAAGTGAGCTGTGTTTATTACTAAACCGGATAGGTAATAGCAAGACGTTATATCAGTAGTAGTGACATTCCTCTTATACCTTATCACGTAATTATTTTTTCATTACATGAGGTGACACTGCTTATAAAAAGAATTCACAGCTCCAAATAAACAAAACAACACCACACCACACCATTACACTGTTCAGCTAAATAGTTTTGTGAGAGCCACAGACGAAAGCACGGTCAACATCTCCGAGCTAATGACTAACGCTACTAGGCGTCAGCTTCTGAGAGACCTCTAGTATGTAACTAAAGCAACTTTGAAGCAGTTCCGACAAGAGCAGTTTGGCGCTGTTGTGAGTCGTGCCTGAATGCAGCCTTCTGGATGTGATATTACCGCAGCCACTTGGACCTGCTAGGCTGAATGGTTTCGGTGGTGTGAGTGACGAATAGGTACGTCGACTTTGATCAGAGACGTCATACTTTGGTGATAAAACTGCACTTACGTCAACTTGATTTTAACATCGATATTTTAAGTACCAAAATTCAAAATAGAGGGAGTGGTTAGCGTATTTAAAACTAATTGAAATGCTATTCTCTAAAATTAGTCGAAAGGTAATTAGAAATCACATGTCTTAGTTATAAAATTCAGTTCGCTAAACGAGGTAAAAATGATTAAATTTGTGATTAATAAACAGGTAAGGTAATTGTTGTATTGAAACCTGTTAGAAACAGAAATGAGAGTGATTATGTGATAAAGAGTTGTTAATTTTCTTTGATAAATTGTGAAGAAGTTACTCATTAGTTTTCGTTGGTTATAGCTGCACTATTTAATCGCCAATTTCATGTATTCCGATGAGGTAATTTTGTGCGAAGTATTAAAGTGTACTTACATTCAATTTAACTAAATAAAATATATCTAGAACACTGTTTGGAAGTCTTTAAGCATTTGGTGGCGTGAAATTTAATTTAATAGCGATTAATCATGCTTAAAATTTGAGTAGTCTCACTAAAGGTAAAAGTTGCTATAAATAAGGTGGATTAGATTTTTAAGTCCAATTAGTTAATCATTGAATATTAAAAATTGTGATGCGAGTTCTAAATTAATTTTGTTAAAACTAAATTTTTGAAATGAGTAGTATACATAAACAATGGTGCTCTTGGCTATAAGAGGTTATATAATCTGTACATTTAGGGTTCGATTATAAAGTTATTGGTTTTCTGGAATTTTCCGAGTAGAAAGGGAAGTTTTAAACGTTATGTTGTAATGCAATTTGAAGGCTAAAAATGTTTTTGTGGTTTGCAAAAAAAAAATAAAACGTTAAATAAACTGTTTGCGAAAACTTCCTTTATTTTGAGTTGGTTTGCGAGTGATTGGTGCAATAACAACACAACAAATTATATAATTTTAAAGAAGAACCAGAAACAAGTTACAAGTAACTTTGACTAAAAACGTTTCGGGGTGAAAATTAACGGAGTAAATTCCTTACGTATTTTGAAATGTAATTTAAAATATTCCTTTAATTCTATGTATCATATTTATCTTATTGTTTCGAGTGACACACGACATTATGATTATTGACAAAAATAATTTTGACATATTTCACTTTTCGTGAGACCAAGTTATGTATTTATTTACATTAATACATCCTAGAGAAGTTCCCACTACGACCTTCGGGTAGGGTCCTTGTATGTAGATTGTCTTACACAGTAGTCCAAACGGATCAGGTTTAGTCTATTCGAATTAATTTAAAATCTGAAAACTCCACTGTTTCACCCTCTCTTTTTTTTTTAGAATTTACTTAATTAGACTAGTTAATTGTTACAGATCAGAGAAGTCAGCATGCGTAAACACCTAATAACTGATATATGAATTTACAGTTCCCTTGGCGGGACGTATAAGGGTATGAAATAACACGGATGGAATATGAGTCCTCATTTTAAATATTTCTAAATGTGTTTCTAAAGAACAGAATGCGCATTTTGTCTTGGTATTAAATATGTCCCTTAAAATATGTGTCTTTACTAGATAAGTATCTAATTAATGATACTATCATATATTTGTTCTTTTGCTGAGAACAGGAATTGTCCGAGTAAAAATCAATCTCAAAGTCTCCATCTCTTCAATGTATTTATATTTCAGAGTATCTAAACCAATTTCACCTGAACCATTATTGCTTTCTCCCTGCGAATACGGAAACGTTTCTACGTTATATGATGATAAATGTATTCCCTGTGTGATGCGGACGTGCCGTGAACAGTACATTGAAGATGCGGAGGTAGCACTTGCTTTGTAATAAGAGATACAATTTATATCTCCTTGGACACGGTAGAAAACGGTATCACAGGTCACATGTATCACTAGTAACATAATTTCAACCTTACGTTGTACTGAATTATTCTTTCATAGACAATGGGAGATCAAGCAGTGCATTCAATACATAATACATAATAAAGTTTGCATTGTAGATGTCGCAATCATCATTTTTTTTTACTTTCAAACTATACACATCTTTACCAATTTTGCAATAAATACTTGTAGCAATATTTACTTATAGGGTTTTTCGACATTCAAAATGAACAGCATGCTTTGTAAAATAACTTATTGTAAGAGATACTGGCAGTGTGTCTTCAAATTACGGAAGTACTTTGAACAAAATATTTTACTAATACGTATTCAATAAGGTTTATGTAAATCACTTTAATGTTGAGCGTTTAGAAAATTCATAAAGTTTATGCAATATCATTGCTTATATGTCCCATTTTTGCAATACGAAGGTATTGCTCCGGAGAAAGAAAAAAGTGAAAATTAAAGTTTACACGAAGCAGCAGGGATAATTTTCAATCTAATTTGTTCTATTCCAAAATCCGGGAATAGGAAAGAAGTCGAAAACTTTAGACCAATAGCTATTTTATCATCGTTTGTAAAAGTGTATGAATCTGTTATATATAGGCATATACTGAATCCTGTAAACTCCATTCTTTCACCTTATTATGACTTTTTTAAAAATAGGTCAACTTCAACAAACTTAGCAATTGTAACTGACTTCATTGTAACTGAGCTAGATAAAGGAGGCCTAGTAGACGTTGTATACACTGATTTCAGTAAAGCATTTGGTTTTGTTGATCGTGATGTTTTACTAAGCAAACTTGAGTTTTTCAATTTTTCATCGGGAGCATTAAAATTATTAACTTCGTATTTATGTAATTTTTAAAGGACATATTCCTGAATATTTTGACTGTCCGGAGTGCCACAAGGTTCAAACCTCTGCCCTTATTCTTTCTTTTAGTTATTAATGATATATCTGAGTGCATCGAGAACTCTCATATATTTTTATTCGCGGATTACCTGAAATTATACGCTAGAATTGAATCAATTGAGGACAGTGCCAAACTACAAAAGGACTTGGATAATGTCAAAGCATGGTGAGACAGGAATACATTTGTAATTAATAAAATAAGTGCAATGCTCTATGTTTTACAAGGAAAGGAAAGTATGTTAACTATAACAACTCGATTGATGCAGTAAAGCTATAGAAATCTGAAACGGTCAAAGATCTAGGAGTTGTTTTCGATGCAAAATTAAACTTCGGGAATCACATTGAAATGATCACTAACAATGCGTGCAGGCATCTTAGGTATATTTTCCGTTTTAGCAAGAATCTCCGTCTCGACTCAAGACTTCGAAAATTGTATTACTCTTACGTCAGATCTCAGCTAGAATACTTCTGTGTTATATGGACTCCGAACACTCAGAAACATGTTAAAGTAATAGAAAATCCTGTGCAAATTTCACAAGGCTGCGTCATTTTGGCGCTTTGTATGTCAATGGGTGTTTTCTAATTTTGGTTTAGAGCTGTTTCCAAATATGGTATTCGTTTTTCTCCATCACCCACAGTTTGTCTGTTATTTCATAATTTTGCTATTCTTAACCCTTTTAACTTCAAGCGATTTCCGTTCTGTTTTTAGACTTCCAGTTAGGTGTTTATAACTTCTGTACTATCCATCCGTTATGAATTGTTCATACATCATTTTCTCCGTTAAAAATCAGGCTCTCCAACGGTGATACCTGCTGGTGTCTCAGATACACGGTTGCAGAGATATTCGTGTTTTTCGGGATTTTTGGCGAATGTAAATTATAGTAATTTAAAAAAGAGCCACTAGATGATAAACTCACAACAATGTGTAAAGGAAGATGACTTTTCTTGCAAATTGCAGCAATTAAATTATATTTTAGCTAAAACAAATATAAGTATATTTGTTCTTTAAAACATGTAATAAAAAGTGACCATCATAAGTTCGCACGGGAGTAAAGAACAACATATTTAGAAGTGCTTGTAGAAGAAATTTGAGCTCATTATAATAAATAAAAGGTATTCCCGCCAATGATTTGTAAGTGTCCTTTGTTCAATGAACCTTTCTTCCTGTGGATAACGTTTTGAAATGGCGAGCTCCTCAAGACGATCGTGTGTAAATGATCCAAATATGTTTTGTTATATTTGCGGGTCTCTTACATTGAAAAGCAGGAGACAGAACATAACCACGTTTGTGAAAAAAGCATACTTTGCTTACTTTGGTGTTAAGTTAGGAGACCAGGACAAAACCTTTGCACCACATTATGTGTGCCATTCCTGTGTTGCTGGTTTAAGAAAATGGACTATGGGGAAGCAGAAGTCGTTACCTTTTGGAGTTCCAATGGTATGGAGAGAGCAGGTGAACCACGTAGATGATTGTTATTTTTGTATGGTGAAAGTGGACGGACATAACAAGAAAAGTATGAAAAGTATTGTTTACCCAAATCTGAAATCAGCTATCAGACCTGTACCACACAGCCCGAGATTCCCGTACCCACGCCTCCAGTAACCCTTGAATCATCATCATCATCATCTAACTCTACATACAACGATGATGAATTTGCAGCTTCCACAGAAGATGATAAACCAGATCTGTTTACCCAAGAAGAATTGAATGACTTGGTAAGAGATCTAGAGAATCTGCACAAATTTTGGGTTCGCGTTTAAAGGAGAAACGATTGCTAGTTCCTGGTACTACATTCTACTGGTATAGGAGAAGAGAAGAGGAATTTCTTGAGTACTTTACCGAAGACGGACCTCTTGTGTACTGCAATAACATCGAAGGTCTACTATCACAATATGGAGTTAAATACAACGCAAAGGAATGGAGATTATTTATTGATGCAACAAAAAGAAATCTGAAAGCTGTACTGTTAAACAATGGAAATAAATATGCCTCAATACCAGTAGCATATTCTGTACATTTGAAAGAGAACTACGAAAACCTTGAAATTCTGTTAGCGGCAATAAAATATTCACAGCACCAATGGGTAGTGTGTGGAGATCTCAAAATTATAGTAATGTTGCTTGGATTGCAGTCAGGCTTTACAAAATTTCCTTGTTTCCTTTGCCTATGGGATAGCCGTGCACGTGATTTACACTGGGATAGGAAAGAATGGCCTGTAAGAACAACAATGGAGCCAGGACACAACAATGTAACAAAAAAATGCTTGATTAGAAGAGAAAATATTATTTTGCCGCCACTCCATATAAAGCTCGGGATCATGAAACAATTTGTGAAAGCGTTGAATAAAGAAGGTGAATGTTTTAAGTATATCAGTTCATAATTCTCTTTTCTATCCGAGGCTAAAATCAAAGAAGGAATCTTCGTTGGACCCCAGATAAGGAAGCTAATGAAAGATGAAACATTTGAAAATTTGATGACCAATGAAGAAAGGCTGGCTTGGACTGGATTCCGAAATGTGATTGCGGGATTTCTGGGGAACAGAAAACAACCTGATTACAGGAACATCGTGGAAAATATGTTGATGGCTATGAAACAACTAGGCTGTAACATGAGCGTTAAACTTCATTTCCTTCATAGCCATATCGACTTTTTTCCTGAAAATTTAGGCGATTTTAGTGAAGAACATGGGGAGAGATTCCATCAGGACATGAAGGAGATTGAAAAACGTTATCAGGGCAGGTGGGATAGAGTTATGATGGCCGACTATTGCTGGTGTCTCAAGAGAGACAATGAGAAGTCAGGACACAAACGAAAATCACGAATATCACATTTCCGGAGCAAGAGAAAGAGAGTTTGAGAAATTTAAATGTCTGTTTTGGACTTTTTATGTAACAAAAATCAGTCTTTACGTATTTTGTTAATCAAAGTAACCTGTTTGCCGTATTGATTTATTTCTAATTGAACATTATGTCCTACATGTTTACATTGAATAAAATTATAAGTTTAGTAAGTACTTAAATTACGATTATATAAACACCTTGGGTGATAGGAAAAATCTGACTTCAGATTCGTAATCAGGAGACCAAAATACATAATAATCACCCATCAGAATCAAAAGCGTCGTAGAAAAATAATATTTCGCAGCCCTGTGTTTTTGAAATTATTAATGTATAGAAAAAAAAAACATTTCCAGCATACATTATCCGGCATAAATTTCATACAGGGAATTAGTGAGCAATTTTAATATACAAACTTTTGAACAAAGACGGCATGTAAACAATTTAATATTAGTGTACAAATTAATACACAATCAAATTTATGCACCTTCAAGGCAAAAGGTAATAAGTCAAAAATCTCATTTCTTTTATTTGACAATTTGTAATGTGTGGTTTGGCTGTATGTGCTGTAAAAAATTGCAATCGTAGGACAACAGATAAGGATATATTAGCATACTTTCATTTTGAAAAAGTCAGTATTATTCAAAGATCTACACAGTGAAAGGGAATAGGTCGACTTATTCACTGTCATCAAATGCATTTCCATCTGAAACAATACCCAAATATGTTATTATTAAGGTAATAAATCATTATTGTTTTTATTTTATGTGGTTGCTTTTGTCGGCAAAGTCAACAATCTAACCTAATACTACTGACAGTGGAAAAAGGAAAGCGGCTAACTGGTGCAAACTTTGATGTAGCATATTTTTTATACAATCAAAGAGTGCGGTAGCATTTTTGTTGCATTAAACATTTTCAGAGCGATTGTTTGCACCTAATACAACTTGTATTTAATCATTATGTTGACATCAGTTTACTAATTGTTGCTCATAATTAGATGTTTTAGTTTTCCAATTAAATGCTTACTTATATGCACAGTTTATATGCCTTGAACTTAATCTGGAGTAATGGCAATGGAGACAAATTTTGTGTGCAGCACGTTAAATGAATTATCTGATTCCAGTGTCAGTGATTTACTTTCGGACTCTGGTTCCAGTTATCACCCGGAAGAAAGTGATGGTGCTTCGGATTCTAGTTCTTACCGAAAGAACATTAAAGGAAGAAAACGTTTTTTTTTTCAAGTAAATAAGAGCGGTGTTGCACAGACTAAGAAACGTATATCTTTCTCCCAACCCGTTTTGGACTCGCAAAGCAAACACAGAGAGAATAAAGAGCTTAACGACAGCTCAGAATACGAGGATAGGGAAATCATTGATACCGTATTTAGTAAACGGGAAAAGAAGAAGATTTTCATAGTAGTACGCAGCCTAACGATCAGCAAGTGAAGAATCGAAGAATGTCAAAAAAGGAAGCAAAGGAAAAGAAGAATTTAGGACAGAAGTACATTTCGACCAGTGTAACTATTGTCCCTGAAAAGAAGATGATACCTCTTACCCTATGCCCTTCCGGATGCTACAAGAAATTTTCAGAAGAGGAACTCGAGACCATTTTTAAAGACTTTTGGAAGCTGGGAGACCACAACTTACAAACTCAGTTTATTGGCAATCTGATATCCATATTAGAAAAACAAAGCTCAAGACCTCTAAAAGAAAATCCATGCAATCGTAATGTTACTTGCAATTATTTCTGAACTAATCCTGGTGGCAATAAAGTTCAAGTGTGCAAAGGCTGCTTCAGTAAAACCTTTTCCATTGGGGTCAAGTACTTGAATGTTGTTGTAGACAAAAGGAAGTAATCAGCATCAGGAATATTATCTCCCGATAGAAGAGGTTCCACTACTCCATCAAATAAATTATCTGAGGACAGTTTATCGTTTCTTCGTGAACATTTCAACAAACTACCTGCATGTGAGTCGCATTATGGACGCAAGAAAAAACCTACCAAACTATTTAAACAAGCAAAGTATATATGAAATATACAAATATGAGTGCCCTGAAAGCATAAAACCTGTGAGTTATATATTTTATCGCAGTTTTATGCGTAAAGAATTTCCATTTCTTTCAATTAAAAGACCGAGAATTGATACGTACAAGGTTTGTGACACACTTAACATGAAACTAAAATATTGTTCATCATGCGAGACTGGCGATATTCAAAAGCAGCTGTCTGATCATCAACTCAAAGATGAATATGCTTATGACTTGAAGAGGAGTGACAAGGAGAAGTGCAAGGGAAGTGGAGGAGAATCAGTTGTTACATTCGACTTACAGGAATGATTACCGACGCCAAATTTACATACAAGTGTGTCATTTTACAAAAGACTTCTATGGACATGCAATTTAACTGTTCATACATTTAACGACGACAAAGCAGCTTGTTACATGTGACACGAAGGTATAGGAGGAAGACGATGTAATTGATTGAAATGGACTTGTATTATCTAACCGTGTAAAGAGTCAAAGTTAGAATTTATTCAAAGAGTCAATGTTTATATATTAATGTAAAAATAAATGTAATTTTATGATATAATTGTTACAATAGTTGTAGAAAGCTTAACAAATAAAGAAAACTGAAATTAAAGGTAAAGAAACAAATAAAATGCCATGTTTTGTACGGCATATTATATTCTCAGGGTGACTTATACCATCCCGTCTTCCTTAGTAACTAATAACTAAAAATGGAAAACGGTTATAAGTCATATTGCTTATTATTTAAAAATATGTTACTATAAGTATCAGAAAAAATATATCTTTATCATTGCATAAGACCAAGCAAGTTACTGTCTAAGTTTCACATTTGTATCGTTAATACAGAAATAAATATAGGCGACTGAACTTTTAAAAAAATCTTTAAACCTCTCTCCTGAAAAGTAGCGATTTTGACTTATTTCTTTTTGCCTTGCACTGTCAGATTTATTGTATTGATTTAATTATGAAAATTTTCATTCAAGTTCCGAACACTAAAACAAGAATGGGTAATAATGGAACATTCTATTACAAAAAGCAAAGGACTGAAATTCTACACAAATCCTCAATTTGGAGAATGAGTGCTTTCTAAAACAAAATTTAACAGAAAGTTTAATGTAGATATATTTGGAATAACTAACAATGAATTTAAAAGAACTGCAGGTGAAGTAATATGATTGTTTCTTGTATCTGTAATTACTATCATGTAGACGTAAGCACTGTAATTAGGCATATTGCCTGTTGTGTTATGTTTTGAATAAATAAATAAGGCCAATAACAAGTGGATTCTATAGTTATAGAAAAGTTTATTAAATGAGTTTACAGAATTCTAGTACTAACAGTTAATTATGTTCATTAACCAGTACTAATATTATGATGTCTTGGGTACTAGAAGGAAGTTTTAATTCTGTATTTGTGACTCTTTTAGGCTTATAAAGGCAACATATGTCCGCATAGTCAAAGAGGCCCCTACAATGTTTATGACAGTCCCCAAATGCTGCTTTCTTTTGAGCAAAGTCATGAGCTTGATGCATAAATTCTTAGCGTTTGCTTGTAATATGGCAGTACTACCACTGCTAGCAGTTTACAGTACTTCTTGTTCGTCGTTTGGAGTGAAACTGTTACACTTTGGATATTCCATATTTTAGGAAAGTTAGTAAATGTTTGAACCATAGAAAACGGAGTGTCAATTGAAGAGAAACCTATACTTCCAACATATTCTGCTTTTTTACTTACATAGAGGAGACAGAGCAGTGGAAGCGGCTTGACCCGTCTAGACTACTGACAAGAAATGGTTTAAACATTTAAAACAGGGCCGCTTTGAACTGAGTCATTGTCCACGTTTGCGAACGTCATCCGGCTCTCTCTAAGACTGCCTAAACCTGCTTATGCACGATGACTCACGTCAGTCAACCAGAGAATTGGTGAATGTAGTGAATATTGAAAAGTCAACCTTGTGCGACATTTGCGTTCCATGGGAAAGATTCATAAACTAGTTTGTGTGGGTACCACAGGCTTTAATCCAAAATAACATGAATCAGTTACTGCTTCCTTGCTTGGTCGTTACCGGTTAGTTCAAGAAAAACAGCTATCATTACTGCTTAGAATTATTACTGGTTTTTAGAAATGGAACCTTTACGTCAACATCATAAAAAGAAAGCAATGGTTGCACCCTAATTTGAAGGCGTTCTCTCTTGCAAAACCATGTTCAATGACAGAAGATAGTGTAAAGGCTCGGATGAAAGAAGGATTGTATTATGTACTGGGAATTGCTTTTCTGAAATGTAACCATGATTTCTGACGTCCTTTGCCAACATCTCAGATAGTCTGCGTCCGCAATTCAAGAAAATTACAGGGAAGAATGCATCAAGTATTGTTGCAACAGGATAATGCTGGACCTCACTTGACTTCACATCACAAATTCAGTTATCCAGAATCTTGGTTGAGAGAATCTTCCATATCTTTCTTATTCAACCAATACTTAGCCTTCAGATTTCTATCTTTTCCCTGCTCTATCCAGTAATATCGTAGCAAACAACTTTAATTAAACATAGTTTTCAATTTGGATTGCCGAATTCTTTAACTCCAAGCCAGCGCATTTGTACAGAAGTGAAATCGTTAAATTGCCTCAGCGTTGGCAGATAATAATAAATGATGCAAGATAATATCTGGTGTAGTAAAAAGTAATCCATTATTTTGCCAATAGATGGCTTCGGTGATCTGTATCTCGCGTTGCATAAGTCCGATTGGGTTCAACGAGATGGCGTTCAAACGATGAGATTGCGTACTACAAACACTGTTCAGATAGTTCTGATGAGTTGACTCAGTGTTGTGTGAGCGCGCGTCAAAATGGACACTAGCAAAGAGAAAATACGCTATATTTTACAGTTTTTCTTCGATAAAGGCGAAAACCCAAGCCAGGCAGCTGCAAATGTGAATAGTGTTTATGGTCCTGATAATGTAACAGCCAATCACGCGCAATTTTGGTTTCGTCGATTCCGTGCCGGTAATTTTGACGTCAAAGATGTACCACGCACTGGAAGGCCACGTGTCGAAAATGTCGATAAAATCATGGACATTGTCGCGTCCGACCGTCATGTAAGCACTGTTTCGATTGCCCAAGAGCTAAACATTGCACAAAAAACCGTGTGGAACCATTTGCATAAGGCTGGATACACAAACAAGCTTGATGTATGGGTGCCACACGAGTTAACGCAAAAAAAGCTTCATGGATCGAATTTCCATCTGCGAATCGCTGCTGAATCGCAACAAAAGCGACCCATTTCTGAAGCGGTTGGTGACTGGTGATGAAAAGTGGATCACTTACGACAACGTCACGAGAAAACGGTCGTGGTCGAAGCGCGGTACGCCGGCGCAAACGGTGCCCAAGCCAGGATTGACGGCCAGGAAGGTTTTGCTGTGTGTTTGGTGGGATTGGCAGGGAATTATCTACTATGAGCTGCTCCCCTACAGCCAAACTCTTAACTCGGAACTATACTGTCAACAATTGGACCGTCTGAAGGCAGCAATCGCCCAGAAGCGGCCAGCTTTGGCCAATAGGAGATACATTGTGTTCCACCAGGACAACGCCAGGCAACACACATCGATAGTGACTCGCCAGAAGCTCCGGGAGCTTGGTTGGGAGGTTCTTATGCATTCACCTTATAGTCCGGACCTGGCACCGAGTGATTACCATCTGTTCCTGTCCATGGCGAACACGTTTGCTGGTGAAAAATTCGCGTCAAGAGAGGCTTGTGAAAATCGACTGTCTCAATTTTTTGCCAATAGGGACAAGGGCTTCTATGAGAGAGGCATCATGATATTACCTTCCAAATGGCAACACGTTATCAAACAAAACGGCGCATATGTGACCTGAATCGGATCATTCTAACTATGGTAAGTCAAGCCTTCAATGTGATGCAAAAATAATGGATTACTTTTTACTACACCAGATATATTACTGATTACTTTGCAGTTTAATGATATAATAAGTCAATATAAAATGTAAGCCTGGAAAAAGGCATTAAGAACTTAATAATATTTTAGTGCGATCTTATCAGGATACATATTTTAAATGGACGAAGGATTAGCTGCGATTTTAATAATATTTAAGCATAAAATAAATGATTGATTATGTGGTATGGTAGTCAACGCTAATCTTTGCTAACTCCAGAAGTCTTCAGAAAATGTACCTTTCCAAATTGTCTCCATTGTCTATACTTTTATTTCATCTGGTGTAACATTATTTCGTTACATTTATGTTGACATCTACCGGCACTTTACAGTAATACCATGTTTAGTATGGGATATCTCAGATTATAATTGAGCCGCTCGGAGGAACACAATTCTAAGGATCATAAGATACTTTGCACAGTATATTGAAAAAAAAAAAAATACAAAGGTTAAAAATTATAATACTTGAAACTTCGACCACTAGCATTTTGTTTTTCAGGTATACAGGCAGTTGTTGGATACATAAATCCCAAAGTTGGCGCTCGAAGTTTCAAGATCTATAAACTATTGTATTTTATTTTCTATATACTGTGAGCATTTTCTTATGGCGCTTATCATTTTGTTATCCCGTGCAGCTCAATAATTCCTGGCTTCTTTGCTTAGCCAATATACAAATCTATTGTACATGGATTTACTGTTTAGCAGTATTAATAGGTAATATCAACTTGACAGTTACCGTCTAAAAATATATAAATTTTATTTATATTGGATCGTTAAGAACATTTCTATTCCAATTAGTTTTGAAACTTTCATATTAATAAATGCAGCACATCCTCGACGCCACCTATCAGGCTTTGTGAGGGTTAGACTTTCCCCTCCCCAGTAAAATCGGATTTTTTGAAACGAGGTAGCTGCATAGTACGATCGACATGTTTTGTCCTTCAAGTACTTAGTTTTTTTAAACAGACACTTTACCAAATGGGTTATGTTTTGTGCAACTCATCTCATTCCATCTTAGAGTAGAATAAGCTTTTAGTTGAGAGCAATAATACTTGGACAGAATAATTCATATTTATATGTTAGTACCTAGTAATGTTAGTTAGTATATGTTAGTATCTCACGTAAAATATATTTTTCTTATTGACGTTTTCAAGGGATACTTAGCTGTAACTTATAACACATTGTGAAGTTAAACAAATGGCTATAAAATATAGCAAACGTTAAATATTTTTACTCTGTCTATACAAATCGATGAGTGCAGACATGTGAACCTAGAGAAGTGCCAATGCCTGAGTTTTGCCAGCCTGGAAGGATAAAATGCGGAAGATTGCGTTAGAAATAAAAGAAAAGAAAATATTCCAAAGAGTTCCAACATAGAGGTTAAATATCACAAAAGTACTGTACTCCCGTCCCTGCACACACACACATATAGAGCGTACGCTAACAAAGTACTTTCGGTTTTCAGAATAGGTCTTACTTGAAAACTTCATCTAAACTAACTGTTTTCTTTAAGTTATTGAAATAGTTTACGATCTGAATTGTTCAAAAGTTCTTCTACATACTTCTACATCCACCACTATAACTTAGAATGCCTTATTTTGCACTTCTTAAATGCGTGAGTTAGAGGCTCTTTGCGTGATGAGGTGAGTTGATGCTTGAATGCGTGTGACTCACGCATTTTGCGAGAGAGTTGATATGTGTGTGAGTGTAACTAGCAACCTCACAATTTTCACTTACTTGATTAATAAAGCTTAACAGGTTTGCAGAGCACTGGAAATAAAATTAAAAATTGAAGCAAAATTTGAACACATATCGTTAGAAACTCAACGTCATACCAACTGGACTACGTTATAAAAAGTTTTTCGTGCACACACAAAACAATATTTCATTAAGAGCTTTCAGCCCATAAAATTAATTTATCTTATGATTTAGAACATGTTGCTGAATTTCTTTTTAATTTGCATGTTTCGGAATTTAATAATTCCTTAAATTTCCCCTTTCTTGAAGTTACTGGATAATAAGTTAATAGCAGTCTTTGTAAAATAGAGTTTCCTACTTGGAATGAGATGTTAATAACTATAACGAAAACAATTCGGGGACTATGCGGTTTAAAACTATCTTTTCTCCAAGAATGTTTAGTTTTTAATGGAAGTTACATTTCTTGATGTAATCTGTTAATAAATAAATTTGCACGAGGACCTGCGAATAAGCAACTATTGCAAAATAATGTAATGCTATATTCAAGGCGTAAAAAAAACATACTGCAAATTAAGTGACCTCGTATCTGCTTGAAATAATTTACGAGACGCTATAATGAACAATGAATTAATAGAAACGTACTTTAGTGTAATATGTGTCTGGATTTTCTCAGAATTAAGCTTCTACTAGTTTCCAAACACACTGGAGAAACACGCCATTAAATAACAAACATAGAAGTTTTTGAGTGGTTCACCTTTTGTTTGCAAAGTTAACATTAGAAAAAATTCGATTTTCATTTTGCATTGCAGAACAATATGAGATTCAGTACCTTTCACTTCCTTTTGATCGGACAATAAAGACAATGCATCTAGAATGTTTTTTCAAATCCTTTATTTGTTTTCCTTACTTACATGAAATAGCTAATACTTTTAAATTACTGTTCTCAAAATACATTTTACCCGAATATAATAAATTCACACTGTCCAAAATTTACCCGATTGACACAGTCGACACGAATGACGCAACTGGCTTGATAATCTGATCTTGACAGAAATGACCAGAGTAATTTCGTGACCCGGCGATACAATGAACGAATGTTAATAGAGTTGAATCACTTTTTACTTCACTATAGATCTAACAAGATGAGTTCACAAATATTCTTATGTATAAATTACGTGCATACTTTAATTTTCTTCAAGTACAGCATGTCGATTAAATAAATTATAAATCTTAAAATCTTGCTTTAATGATTAAATTTTATACGAAAATGATATAAGGGCTCAAACCTAGCCATGTTTTGCTGGCCATAGGATAGTTGGAAAGGGTGTTGTTGGGATATTCGCAACCAGAAATTGTGTTTGATTTGTCTGTAAATATTATGTATAAAAATAGCGTCTGAGTTGTATTAGAAGTTCATTCAATAAATAAATGTTTGGCGACGTTATCAGGATAGTCAAAGACAAGCGCTAACTGCAAATTCAATGCGAGTGCAATTTCATATCTGAGCTTTGCCAAGAATGCTGAGTTATATTATGAAACAGATGCTTTGAAATTTGTAGCTAATCTAAGCTGGCAGTAGCTAAACACTCCTAAATTCTGAAAGCAATCATCTTATTTTCGTTAGATTCCATAGCTGAAATGTGAAGTATATTCACTTAATTTCTGTAATATATTAAAATAATAAGAATGTTGAAATTTAAGCTGAAAGATTTAATTCTGAAATCCTGCATAGAGACAAATAAAAAATTCTTAACTTGCAGAAGTTTCGCAGTTTCATGAAATAACATTTTTACTTATTATTATTAAACAAAATATGAAAACCCAGACTATGTAATTTGATTGCAAGTGTAGACCATAATTTATGTTTAAATTATCAAACAATTCATAAAATTATAGCAAGAGATTTTAAAATATGATTTTAATATATGATTTAAAATATGAACGTCAATTTTAGAAAACTGAGAAGTGTTCGAAGAATTTTTATTGCAAGAAATATTCTTGTAGAATTTATTTTAGATTGTTTCAGTAATGTATTCACTATGACACGAGATTCTCAATAACGATCCTCCCACCTAGTAATGAACGTCATAAATTGAGAAGAATTTACACTTTTCAAAATCAATTGAATATGTAACTATAGGAAGTTATTCATAGTGAATCTGATATGTCTCTATTATTAATAGTTTTTCTTACAAGGAACATTATCTAAGTATCCCCCTCTGGTTTCCTTGAAACTTTGCACATTTGTTGAGGAGCAAAAAATAGCAGACACATATCTTTTGTTTCGGCACAAAAACAGTTTAAGGAAGGCATACCTTCAAATTTATAGAATATAAAAATGTGAATGTGCTAAACCACAAAATGTCCATCTCAGATTTTCTTGATGCTTTGGAAGTGTGTACAGGGGTTAAAATTAATAGACACGTATTATTTTGTATTTCGGCCGATGTGTATTTGATTTAGGACTTAAGAGTTTTTCTTGTGTGAGGATACTTTTCGATCTCATTGTGTCACTTGTCACTACAACACAGTGACATTAATCTCTACCAACGAAATATTATTATTAAACTACAATCCCTCACACATAATCAGTTGTCCTCTTCTTGTTTTCGACAGGTCTTCCAATATGCGTGCCATGAAAATGGTTACTTTGATGGTAGGACACTTTCATTTGAGAATCCAGTGGTATTTTGTTCTGGTGAATACAATTTTGTATAATCCATAAAATTTTGCTTTTTTTTTTCAAAAATATCTTAATATCGGAGGGTTCAGATCTCCCTAAATATAAGTAATCTCCCTAGCGATAAGTACTCTGGTGTTGGAAGTGTAACTGTTACTCGACAGGACAAAAGTGAAGGTGAAATGGTTTCTGTTAATTGAATGAAAAAGAATACACGTTTTATATATTTACAAATGTTCCAGCCCAACGGTATTTTTTGCAGTAAAATTGCGGAGCGATTTTTTGTACGGCCTTTCTGTAGAACCTAGATTCTCGTAGGTAAATTTCAGCTTAGGTTTCAATGTGATCTCATTGGCGGTTACCTTGTAAAAATAGAGTTATATCATAATTAAAACACCATTGAACTGGATAACATTTTATCCCATCGTAGCTTCACTGGTTACACTTCAATTAATATTGGTCTAAGAATGTAGACCATTAAATTGTGCAAGGTTCTCGGATCTTTCTGCCTAAATTACATAAGTTCCAAATGTCTTAAGTTCCAAGATTTTGGGTTTCTCTCTTGATTATTCTAGAAACCCGGTTAAGGTGTGTACAGCAGGATACATACAAGTTTGATGTTCACGTTTTTCATCATGGGTAGTGATTTATTCATTTTGTAGATATTCGTTACACATAGTTCTGTCATACAATATATTTTTAATTCTCTTTAACATGATGTAGTGTTGAAACCACAACGTTTATTTCAGATGTAAGAAACATAACTCTTTGAACAGTCTAATTCAACAGTTTTTATGTATTTTATGATCATAGTTTCTCTCATATTGATAAAGATATCGTATGAACTTGCAGAATCTCTGCAATAACTTCAGTTATAATTTTATTGTGACCTGACAAATATGAAGATTTCCTGCATTCTCTTCATTTACAATTCAGTCGCTTTTATCGCGTAAGTGAAGAACAACGTTAATACGTATAGAGTCTTCTGAAACCTTGAAGAATACTTTCCACTAACAGAGAAAATATTATCCATATGTTTAATACATTCGTCATTAAGTAGACAGCTAGATCTGGTAACATATGCCCCTATTTTGATTGAAATTAATCTCATTGGTTTGCTTGTCATAATGCAGAAGGGCTTCTTTTTACCTTAGCTTTGTTTGTAGCAACCCTCGCTAGATTACGTCCTTCTGTTGTATATTCAAGGATTTGTAAACAAAGAAGAAAATAATGCAGTCTGGACCATGAAGCTAGTTTTTCAAGGGAGTCGTAAATAATGCTACGAAATAGGTAATCTTTTTGTTTTAGTATTTAAAATAAGGATCAACTACATTCATTGAGCTTTCGATTGCATGTAGAATGTAGAATAAGAAGAGCTGAATATTGCGTTAACTTTTATACTTTATAAGGATTGTAGACTCATTTCGTTGAGTTTTGTAATCCCACGGGCATTACCTTATAATTACGCTTAAACTGAACTAGCATCATAGTTCAGAGAGATAGGCTCACGAATATGCTTCAGAAAACAT
The DNA here is from genome assembly GCA_022664845.1 of Lepisma saccharinum. Lineage (NCBI taxonomy): Eukaryota > Metazoa > Arthropoda > Insecta > Zygentoma > Lepismatidae > Lepisma > Lepisma saccharinum. Next base: position 81,527 of record JAGDQP010002745.1, on the reverse strand, counting down.
ATACGTATCATAAGTTATTATGCCGTGTATATATCACAGCGATTAAAGATGACATAAATTGTGTGGATATACTATAGAAGAGGTGCTCAATATTATTTCGAGTGATATTTATTAACTTTGAATTCATCTTAAGCGTATTTCTTCTAGTGCCGAAAACAGTACTGTATTTACAGAAAGAGATTCATCAATATTGATACATTTCCCAGGATCTGTGATTTTCGCTTTCCCTCATAATTCTCAAACGGTGAATATGTGAAATTTTTTATTACATATTCATCCTATAAAATTAACATCAATTCTAGAAAATTAATTTTTCTAGCTGTGTTCCAGATGTTGCTGCAAAGGACAATCACCCAGATATGTAAACTCCTACTTCACAAATTGAGACTCGATCATCGTGCAGGCAAAACAATTCATAACATATGCCGTGAGTGAAAGTTACAATGAGTCACATAATTCCCAGAAGATAAATAAATACATATTGTCCACAAGAGACATACAAGTAGGTAATGTGAATCAACAGATTTCTGGAAATTCAATATCTGAAAATAAGATATTTGTCGTAGAAGAAGGAAAATTTCAAGGACTGGAAAAGATAGAATGATTACGTCATCCACAACACTTTAACAACGAAATCCTAAACTAGCAAGTGCCAAATATCTAGAGGGGAATCAGTGATCTGCCAGACCGTGTCACCCCCCCCCCCCCCCCCCCCCCCCCTAGGGTATCATCACCCCCATTCTCGAGGGCATCCCTGCAACTTATTTCTTATGGTACAATATCGATAGAAACCGTGCAAAACTTCACTAACACCTTCCCCACTTTTACTTTACATCCCCTCCAAACTGAAAATCCTCGTGTAATCCCAAAGTAAATCAATTAGAGCCTATGGCACCAGCAACTGCTAGACAGATTGAATTGTGGTATATATGGTGTTGCAGAAAAGGGTGTTACTTTAATTGCCCGGTTGGATAGCAGTGATTACATTTCTTGTCTTTATTTACACAGAAAATCGTTCCACTCGTGATTATTCCGTTACTCTATTTACTCCATTAATAATATTACGACTATGAAGAACTACAGTTCATTTCCCCACGCTTCTGGCAGTCTATAGCACCGAAACGCAGCATTCGTGGAGTTTTGATACTCTATTTTCATGTCAGGAATTTCAGGAAGTGGTTTCGTGGACATGCTGTATTATTTAACAATCACCTTAAATAGGTTGTCCGACCATTTTACAATGTATATCGTAATGTTTCTTGTTTACTGTGCCTGTCGATTATGCAGTATGTCCTAAAGACGCATACGTTGGCACCGTCAATGGTGATATATAAAGTGATTTAGGTAGAGTCAATGATACGCGGGATATGAAGAATTTGCCCTTCACCTATTTTATTAGAAAATGTGCACTATATTACATAAACTTGTCAAGTATAAAGTTATTAAAAAACAGTGAGACCGGGTTGAGATTATTTTAACAACTTTAGGAGTATGATACAGTACAAATTGTTTGTTCTCTTTAAGAGGTAAGCTTCAGAATGAGAGGTCTTTGGATGGGTACCATACCACCCCAGTACAGGTGAGTTTGTAAAGGATCCCAGTGTACATCAAGACGGGTAGTTGTTCCGTTCCAATGCAGACGATACAGGTTGGATTGGTGTTCGACTCTAGTGCAGGTGAGAATGTTTTATGTATACTCCGATCCCAGTGCAGGTCTCGAGCAGGTAGGTGCTCCACCCCAGTGCGGGTGAGACTTGGTTAAGCATACTCCAACACAAGTGCAAGTCTCGAGCAGGTTGGTGTTCCACCCTAGTGCAGGTGAGAACGGTTAAGATTAAATAAGGCGACCACTCTAAGAGAAGAGTGATATTGATTTACTGAAGTACTCTCTTTCTTTTATAGTGTCCTCATTGACTTTCTATATAGTGTAGTCCATCCGAGCGTGACGTGTGTTGACTTCTTAGGTGAACCTCGGCTGTTTTTTTGCTGCTGTTTACTATAACACTGTTTACGTCACTTTGTACTACACATCGCAATACTCACTATTGTTGATATTTGTGAATGTCACGTGCTTTATCATGCGTATTGTTACAATATATTAACAATCTGCTCTAATCTTATTCAAGCTATCATCCCATTTGCATAACATAACGGATAAACCTTAGTCAGTATGACCGACACCGGGAATTGAATCGAAGTCCTTCCGATTACCAAGCGAGTACTGTACCAAGTGCTGTACCTTGTCGCTTACTTCAGAGAATACCGTAGAGCAGTGGGAGTTCAATCAATACCATTAATAAAATTGAAATAATACACAGTATAAAACACTGTAGATTAACGGCACTTCATTTCGATTTTAAGCAATTTTTTTTTTTTGCAATTAACTTGGAAAGCCAATCTAGGACACAGTTCATTATAATAGTATAAAACACGTCAAATTAACGTAGTATCAACGAAATCAAATTTTCGTTTTAATATAGATTGAAATTCAACGTGTTTTAAACATGCAAAAGAGGACACATGCATCATTAACTAAAACAGATTATTGGTGTGTACAAAGGCTAAAATAGGAACAAATAAAATTCCTAATATAAGAACTTACATTACTGTTACTGTTTCTAATGCAAATTAACGAAACTTTAAATTACCTGAAGTCAGTTATGTACGAGGAATGGAACGGATCAAAGGTGAAGGCGTTCGGCGTTACATAGTCCTCGATATTTTTTTGTAATTTGTTTGTCTCGCGTTACAAATAGCGATTTATAATTTTGTCCAGCCGGCCCTGCTTGTAATCAGCTAAACACAAGACTATACACAGAATTAATGAATAATAAAGCACTGAGAAGATCTACCCTCATCGCCAGAGTAACCGTCAATTTATATATATATACTATCAGGATAATTGTCAAAGATTTTCAGTTTGGAAAATGCGAAGCAAAAATTGGGTGGGTGGGGTTCAGTGTTTTGCATTATCACGAAAAATTTTCTAAAAGTACAACTTCCATATTTAGGAATGTCTGCCCGACAATTTGCAATGGTGACATCCCTCTATTGGCCGGGGGAGTATGTCAGAAACTATGTATACAATAACACTTTGCCTTGCAAATATATTTACATTGTTCATCGTTAATTTTGTGGTAATGCATGGATAAAAATAGGAACATTTAGACAAGAAAACTTGAGGTTACGTTTTTGATAGATGGTCCCAGAGTAATTTAGTCTATAGCCCAACCTAGCTTCCCACGGCCGTAGTTTTACTTCGAGAAAATTGAAGACATGAAAATTGATTTGCATATTCCAGTTTGGTATAATAATCTACAATATATATAGCAATGGCACATTTTGAAAATGACGGAACGGACGGAAATAAGACTGCCCATTTGAGTTGTTATGAGCAGTTCATACATGGAAATGGCATTGTGGTGCATCTCTTTTCAAAAGCATTACTGCAAGTGCTAAAGCTAAAGATTTGCCTGAGATGCTGGATATATTTGTGGCTGAAAATGATTTGGAGTGATCAAACTGTGTTAGTTGTACTGAAGATGGACGTTTAATATTCTTTATTATGGGCGATTGCAGGCATGTATTCGAAGGAAAGGTCCGGATGACCTGTGGTCAGTGATTCTTCTTCATCCTCCCCTGTGAGTGTGCTACCCTTAAAATTCTCGAACGTGCACCCAACTTTAAATTTCTACAGGTAAAAATAGATAGAAACCGTGTAAAATTCCATTTACACGCTTCCAATTTTGACTTTACTCCCCCGAACTAAAAATTCTGGCGGAATCCCTGCCTGTTGCCCAATTGGATGATACACATGGAAGTGCTTCCATCTAAATATGTGAGTCCTCTACCGAATCGGGTATTAGAATATGTAGTAAATATGGCAAACTTTATAAAACCTCGGACAGTGAAAGCAATACATTTTTATAACCTTGTGGGGGAAAAAGGTGATGAATACGCTTTCTTATACAGGAGCTAACGGTGGGTATCTCGTGGCAATGTGTTGACTCGGTCGTTTAATTTTTTACCTCGTATTACACAAAGTTATTGAAGTTGAAAACCACTTGTGAACCATATACTAATTGCAAACTAGCATGTGGTAAAACTAGCATACTTGTGTTATAATTATCTTTGAAAAGCTGAATTAGTTATATCTCTATGTACGGGAAGAATTATCAGTATTTTGAGATTCGACACAAGTGATTCTGCTTCGGAAAAAAAGTCTCTGGATACGAAAAATGAATTACGTCGGTGGCAAAGAATTTCCCAATTAATGAGGTTTCTGATCTGAACTTGATCTCGCCAGCTACTGGTCACAGTGAAGATCTACAAATCATAATTCCATTTCGTCTTTGTGTGAAGCTGGGATTTCGCCGTTGCTATAATAGAAAATGTATCTTAAGAAAATCTACGTGGAGCATGAAGTAAAATTCTCCGTGTATGTCCATTTTTATACCAAGTCCGTTTAAGAAGATCCACAGTGAAGAATCTCACCTGTCCCAGAAATGATAATTTGTTTATTCAGTAATATGGTTGTTCAAAATATGTGTTTATTCAGTAATTTCAAACAAATGTTTATGAATTTCAAATATGTCCTTATTTCCTCCTAACCGAAACACACTTTTAAGCATTGCAAGTGTTAGATAGACCTACGTTCTGACTTGCGGAGAAGTGGAAACATTTTGAAGTACTAGGCATGGATGCATTTATGGGGGGTAAGAGGTGGCATTTCCCCCCAGTCATTTCGGAATGACTTTAAATGTTTTGCTCCAAACGATAGCTTCTAAAGTAATTGTCCCCTCAGGGTCTTTCTCCTAAATCAGTCCATAGTACTAGTAGCCCAGGAAATAAAGGAGAAAAAAGGGCAAATGTCGGGAGAAAGCTGAATTTTGGCCAATTGTTAGATCATTACTAGAGGTGCATTTCCCCAAAACTTCCAGCCACTCCCCTCTGTGCTTCTCCCTCATCCCACCGATCTAAAAATTTATAGACTTTCAGAAATTGTATTATATCTCTGTAACCAATAGACATAACGCCATGATTCTTTTCTTGTTATATTTCCTAGATGACTTCTTACAAACAATTTGTCACGTGTTGTGCGCTATCTCTAGTAGTTTGCCGTAATTTAGATCAAAAGCGCAAAATAACGATATTTTGCTTTCAATATTTACACTTTTTACGGTTTAGTTTGTTTTAAATTCACAATATCAAAAATGTTTGAAATAAAATGTGTTACCTGTTTCATAAGCTTTAAAATTATGTATATATCAATGTGGTTGAACAATTACTGTGTTAGGTAGAGAGGTAGTAATGACGCGCTACAGCGCGCGAACAATGCTTTCCCTTGCCATACCACCCTTTCCACATTAGGTAGTTGCGAGCTGTCGACAATTATAACAATTTGTCTTTGCTGTGTAGTGGCAAGTAAAATAGGTGATGAATTCGTAACGTATTTCGACGAACATTACGGACCCAGATAGCATGTCAGCTTGCAACAAAGTTGTCTGTCGCTTGCTTCGAGCTTGTTAAGCTTGATATTGTGTTGAACTTAATAAACAAGCATGATATAAACGTGTTGGAAAAACAAGTGTCATGATTGTTATAACGAAGGTAATTCAAAATTGTTCGAACCAGCAAGTATGCGAGGAATCTTGCCAAACTTTAAATGTATTTCATTATTTGTTGTGGTTTCACTGTCGTCTCAGTGCAATGAAATTGAATCACGTGCCAGGCCTATTTCGATGTAGTCTAATCTTCGCCAACTCCCACCCTTTTGCTAGAGATGTCGGTTATTGATTACTTGCGATCTGATGGACTTACTATAAAAAGTGCTTCGAATTCGAAGTCGGACGTGTGATTCCCTGGTCTAGTGACTACAGCATCGGATTGGTGTGCCAATGGCCCTTGGTTCGATTCCTATCCAGAACAACGTATTTATTTTTGTAAGAAGTACAATTTATTTTCCTTGCTTGTCCCGCCAAGGATACTTCAACCTTGATTTTTGTAAACTAGAGTGCTTGATGCAACATTGTTTAAACATTTTGGCTTAAATTGGTAAACCTGTGTCAAGTCATTATTCCACTTTTCAAACAAAGCTTGATTAACTTCTGGGTCAGGTCGAAATTGTTATGTGGCTAGTGAATTTTAAGCTATTTCTTTGTTCAGTAAAAGCAAATTAAATCTCAGAGAATTTATTACGATAAGGTTAGTCATATTTCTATTAATTAGAAATTAGATTTAGTTGGTAATTTAAATTTTTATTATAACTTACCTTTGATGATGATGTATTGTCAATTGAATGCTGTAGGTTAAACTTATTATTTTCTAACAGAGCGTGGTAATCGATTACCGTTGTAATGAAACTGTCAGGATCTTGTGAAAATTTATGTAGCGGAATGAATGCATTGAACTTATCAAATTACTTATTTATTAGAAATACAATAAATGAAGAATGGTTGATTTTGATTTATTGTGTGCTCTTAGTGGGATATAACTTGAAAGAGAAACTTTAATAGTGGAAAGAGAATGACGAACATTATTGATGTTAGTGTGAAATGAAACGATGGACTGCATGAAAAGTTGGAAGGAGAATGAACTATTCCGGTTCACAGTCCATCCTTTCTCCTACGCTATTCCGGTCGGAGCCATAATTCAATCCAATTAATTCAACATAGGTATCAAATGTGATGATGATGACTAGTTGAGTTTCCTACTTTGATCTGCTGTCAAACACAATGTAGGATGGAAATTTATAAATTGTACTGGTATTATGTACATCGATTCACTCTTTCCATAGCTACTAGAAAGATTGTTCATGAAGCAATTCCATCCAGATTGCTTGTTTAATCCAAAAAGCAGCATCAAATTAAAGGGGTAAATATACAGTGAGTTGTCTCTTGAGAGTACCGACAGCTTTTGAGTTCATTGAAATCCTCAAGGACGTTATTAAGGCCACTTTCTCCAGTTTCTTTGGGTACTAACACAGACGAATACCTTCAAAATTGAAAGAACTACTCTGAATTCGTTGAACTTTTACCTGAGTGTTAATACTGGTACCTGGTACAACATATTGGATCCCTTCCATAGCATGGAACGCATTTAAATTATGCAGCGTGTGGATATTTACATCTGTGTTGTCAAACGCATGCTGATTAAATCTTTCATTATTAATATTTGATAGTACTGCACTGATGAGAGAGATTTCGTGGAATGATACGCAGACTCCAATAGACAGTAATAAATTAAATAGATATTTTGATTCATATAATCGATGATGGGTTAATACTAGACTTGTTTTCATGGGTGATAGGAATAATCTTGGTCTTACAGTTGCCATTATAGAATGGTTTAACACAATGCACTTCGTGTTAACTTTCTGTGATTTAAAAGCATTGTTCTTTGTAGTTTCACTCTCCATAAAGACCTAAAATGAGGGTTTGTCCGTCAAACTTGCTATCAATGAAATCTGATTATATACTTCAGTCACAAGCCATCCTCTGTATGTCTTTTCGTATTATGTCGCCTGCATCTAATACTATCCTTAACCGTCCAGTAGCAAGATCAGTTTTACTGTATTTATTTCACTTATACATAAGTTTATGAGCAGTGTCTGATAGGCAGAGTACATTTTTCAATCCAGAAGCATTTGAAACAATTATCCGATACTTAAAATGTTATTAAAGATGTTTGTGTGTATATGATGGCCATCCGTTTGACCAGATACACGTTTCATAATATCTTTTAATTCATTCAGAGTGTACTGGCATTTGTCACTGTTTTATATGTAATCACATAACATACAAAATAAATTCCCCTGTTTCTATTAGGGTCGAGCCACGAGTTCTTCAATTGGTTTAGTTCTAAAAAAAAACTTTGGAAATGTTTCCATGCAACTTCACTTCTGGTACCACAATATTCTTCACAATAAGAAGCCTAGTCCTAACCCTTTCTCCCCACTCATCATTTCGTAAGTCACATTTCTTGATAAGATATTCCCTCATTTCTAAAGTCCCAACAATATGAAAACACTTCTTGTGCTCTGATGCAGTTTTAATACTGAATTATTTTCCACAAATGAAGCAAGTTCGCTTAAACCGAACGTTGCTTCTGAGGCTCAAGATGTTGAAAGAAGAGATAGGTTATCGGTCTACATCGATTTGTAATAATCTTTGATACTAGTATGTCATATATAGTTCTGCATGCAAGCGCTGTAATCCCGAATAGTACTTTCTCCTTATAACTTTTGATGCAGTCCATCGTTTCATTTCACACTAACCTCAATAGTTTTCGTAATTCTTTTCTCACTATTACAGTTTCTCTTTCAAATTATATCCTACTAAGAGCATACAATAAATCAATATCAACCATTCTTCTTTTATTGCGTTTCTAATAAGTAATCAATTTGTTAAGTTTAATGCATTCATTCCGCTTCGTAAATTTTTACAAGACCCTGACAGTTTCATTACAACGGTAATCGATTACCACGCTCTGTTAGAAAATAATAAATATAGCCTACAGCATTCAATTAAAGGTAAGTTCTAAGAAAAAATTAAAATTACCAACTAAATTTAATTTCCAACTGTTAGAAATATGACTAACCTTATTGTAGTAAATTCTATAAGGTTGTACGTTCTCTTGCTTAGCACAAAATTGAAGTAGCTTCTTCCTTTTTCTGCTTTTCTTCACTACTCACATAGCAGTTTTGGCGTGACTCATCCTTGTTGCAAGCTGGCATGCTATCTGGGTACGTGTTATATCACATGAAAAGGCCGTAAAAATACGTTACGAATTAATCACCAATTTTACATGCCACTACACAGCAAAAACAAATTGTTATAACTGTCGACAGCTCACAACTGCCTAATGTGGAAAGGGTGATAGAGCGAAGGCAAAAAGCATTGTTCGCGCGTTGTTGCGCGTCATTACTAACTCTCTATCTAACACAGTAATTGCTCAACCGTTTTGATATATACATAATTTTCAAGCTTATGAAACAGGTAACACATTTCATTTCAAACATTTTTGATATTGTGAATTTAAAACAAGTTACATCGTAAAATGTATAAATATTGAAAGCAAAATATCGTTATTTAACGTTTTTGATCTAAATTACGGCAAAACTACTAGAGAAAGCGCACCACACGTGCTAAATTGTTTGTAAGAAGTCATCTAGGAATTATAACAAATAAGAGTCATGGCGTTATGTGTATTGGTTACGTAGATATAATATAATTTCTGAAAGTCTGTAAATTTTAGTTCGGTTGATGGCGGGAATCACAGGATGTAGAGGCGGGAAAAATGTACCTCTAGTAATGATCTAACAATTGGCCAATATTCAGCTTTCTCCTAATCATCCCCGACATCAAACCTTTATCTCCTGGGCTATAGGGAAGGTTTAAAATTCTTTAGAAATCGCACCTTTTGCCGCAACATTGAAACATGAATTATAATCATATATGTTATAAAATATGGAAGTAATTCTTTGACCGTTTCTTGATAGATGACGCCAAGATCAATTGTTGGTTTTATTAAAAGGAATGTTGCCGTTTCAATCAGATTCAATCACGGTTTACAAATATTTCTCACCAAGAGTTCTACAGGTAACTTTTATAAAGTTATTAATAAATTGTAGTTCACTGAATAAGTTCTTAATACCTTACCCACAAAGATCAGAGCTAATTATTTAGACATATATGAATCTAAACTAGAGCACACAGTTCGCTATTAAGAACTTACAAATTCAAAATGTCTACCTACAGAAGACGCCCACAACAAGCACAATATTTCCTCTGTTCCATTCCAACAAAAATCCCTAATGAAATGAAATCCTTCTAAATAATATCATGAAAACTTAGGGCGAAGGTAGCCCTGATGAGCTAGAAGTCCAGTCTAGTGGCCCTGCAGGCCTTGAGCAATTTACATTAATATATATTTTGCTAGTTAATACGAAGGAATAGGTCTCCACGTAGAAGACCCATTAAAAAGATTCCACAATATGTCGACCATAGAAGTCGAGTGAGATAAGCCCAATAAACTTGATCTCGAGTAATTTAAATTCAAAGTTGAACACATAGTAATCGAACGAATTGAACTCTAACAAAATTTTGGTGGTTATCCAATAATTCCTGGTAACGTGATTAGAAATATTTGTGCTTTTCAAATTTATTTGTGCATACTGAATTTATAGCTAATTGATTTATTGACACTTACACCTCTTGGCACCTAAGCTAATGTATGGAAGTTTGAAACATATCGAACACAAGTGATAAGAAAACACGAGTTTAGAGACTATTCTTGGTATTTCTGGTTGCATTCTGGATGGTTGATATCTGCATATCAGAGTATAACACCCCTAAGGCTGAGTCACTCACAAACGCACCCAAATTAAAAATAACACATATTGTAACAATAAGGGTTCATCTATTTTGCTACTAGAATTACAACAATTTAAGCGTATATGAAACCTTGGAAATTTCTAATACATTTCCCTTGTAATACACATTCAAGTTCGTTTTTCTGAAGCTGAAATATTTCAGAGGTGTCAAGTATTATGCAGAAAGAGAAATTGGTATTAGTATGATAAAAAGGAATGGATGTGGTAGTTACTTGAATGCATGAAATTAATAATAAAAAAACACACACACACACACTTCGCAGATATGGGAACATTTCACCAACTTATTGTCAATATAATCCACATACTTTTACCATTCGTTTCTGAGCTTTTCAGTCCTTTTCATTACGTTTTTTCCCGAGTCTAAAGGGTTTTCTGTCACTACATACTTTCGCGAGCATCTTCCACTAGATAATTACGCTCTCTCCCTTTTAACCCCCTCTAAAGATTTAAAACACCCCCTGAACATTTTTCTGAAATAAGCACTGGTTGAATTTGAATTTTATTTATGGCCTGTAGGCATGTAAGACCCAGACCGAGATAGCGGATGAAAAAGAATTCGGGAAGGTGTTGACCATGACGTATGTTGAAGGTGCCATATCTGCACTTGCCTGGTGTAACTGAGGAAAAACCCTGGAACACCCCAGTCAGAATTGTCAATTACTGGGTTGAAACGTATCGAATGCTATGCCAACGCTGTACTATTGAGCTATGGTTTCTAGGTTAGAATCATTGTTGTAAAAAACCCGTGTCTACATGTATTTGATGTTTCCACATCATACTTCTTTAATGTTATTGTTGTGTGTTGATACTTGTTAGGTCTACAAGTGATAAAGCAGATTGGCAGTGGGCTTAATTAAAAAGCACATTTCAACAAGTTGTACCATTTCGCCCCTTTACCAGCGATAGGTGCTCTTTAAAGTCTGATCATTAGGGATAGAATTCCGGATTGTTGGTACCGACTGCTGCTGATTTCTTTTTATTAAAAAATATATTCTCAAAATTTATCATTGAAGCATTAACTAAGTTTGCAGTCTACCTACGCCACCAATTAAACATCTTTGATTAATAAAATCCAACTAACCCAGCAAGAATTCTGGGAACACTAAGTCGAATTCTGGACAAAAAATAACATCCCAACAGGAACTCGGTAAAGGCACTCTAAAATATAAGGATGGTCTAATAATGGAAATAAAAAAAGCAGCTAATATCCTTTGGAGATTACTCAGCTAAGTTGTAAACAGATAAGACACAAATATAATATAGCTTCCACTCACTCTGCTTTCAAAATCAAATAGTGCAACAAAGCTTGTCCAAATACGGGTACAATTTTTATCACGACTCTCATCACACACACTGGGATCAATGAGAAAATGGAAACAATAACGTACCTGATGGAAACTTGCCGCTTAGAAAAGGCATTAAAAAGTTTGATGGAAGACAGAGAAGATTGGTCAGACGTTATACCAAAAGTTTTCTCAGCTACAAATATCTACACAAGAGGCTTCCACGTATGAGTTCATTTATGCGAATCTGTGGCCCTTACACACAAGAAAAAGGGGCACTCATTAAATTCCATTAAGCTGGGCTTCGATCTTTAATGATCAGTCTAAAATAGGCAACATTGCTGGCTTACTTAAGTTATAAATAGGTATAGGTGTACTTATATCCCTTGTACTTCAAGCATTATTCCAGCTTGAGTAAGAGATTATCGGTAAGTGAAAGAGCCACGCAGTTGAACACTGGATGGGAAATTCACTTATATATCTTTACCGTCAAATGAACCAGCCCATTTTTATATCCCTCTAATCACTTAACAATCTTTTGAATGTCACTTATGCATCTTGACTTCTAGGGTTCTCACATACTATTTATCTGCCAAACACATGGAATATAAAGACATTCTTCAACTAAGGCCTTATTCAATTGAATTATATGATTAGCTGTCTTTTAGTCGATATGAGCATTTTTATTTAATAATAGAAGTAATCTTCTTACAGGATCATCTTTAAAAGGGGAAGAACAGGATTTATATATTATCTGCCATGATTATTAAATAATGCATATTAGCGACCATGTTTAAAGGTAATGGAATAAAATTAGAAATACTAGTCTGCTCAGTATTATGTGCGATTGTAATGGAAATTGGTTACGAGTGGTTAACAAACCTTGCCTAAACTGGACATTGGAAACTCAAATTTAGACACACAAAATATGTTTAGAAGATGATATACAATATAATAGACAAAGTGTTTGAGTTGAGTATGTAGTATGTTGCCCGTACGAATAAAGTGTTATTCTTTGAATATTTATGGTGTCCTAAGTTTGGTACAAATGTATGACTAAACATTTTCGAACACCCCCAGATATATATATATATAGTTTTCCCCGAAAAGTGGAATAGAGCTATATTTCTCATACCTAATTCTTTAGCATAAATTATATCCACGAAAGGTTCTCTTAACACCATTATCATTCTTTTGCTTACTGTAACCAATTTTGGAGTGGAATTTAATAATGAAACTTAATGATATTGCACCCATAACAAGTATTGTGTTTTACACAGTTTCTATCTAAATTTTACTGAATACATTTCATTATTAAGACACTAGTGAATATATTTATTGGTAGTGTTTTAAATTCCGTTCTTATTACATTTAACGAATGATACTCGTACTCATTATCTAACGTCTTTACATATGGATAAAATATCTATATGCTAAAATGTCACATGATGATAAGACATTTTAGTAAAACGATTGTTTTTCGATGCGTCCACATAGGAATACTGCCAGATCCATCTATGGTCCGATCACACAACTTTAAAATTTTTACAATTAAAATTGATACGAACTCTGCAAATTTTTATTTACACCCGTAGTTTGGTTTCACACCATGTGAGATTGAAAATCTTGACTTAATCATACCTTTCATTTGTCACTAAAGAACTATTTGAATATGGAAGTTTTCATATCCACATTTCGTTAAGCATGAATCAAAATTTAAGTTTTCCGTGTTGATGGTTTTTTGATTGAGTAAGCACCACCATTTTCAGGGAAGGTCTTGATCACGGCGAACTAAAATTGATGGGGTTTTCACAAATTGCAGAAATCGTAGTGAGTCAAATGAATTCAACCGTATTTTTATCGCATAGTGATAGGCCTACAAGTTAAACATCAGATAACCCCAATGACAAAAATAAATAAACAAATAAAATAAAAATAAAATATGCAGTGCCCAATAGCAGCGGTCAGCGCTGCAGGAAGCCAAAGGGTCAAAATGCTTAGTATTAAACTATATTGATCTATGATAGCGAAACCACAACCGGAACTGGATCACAATTTTATATGGAAATATTGGAGATAGATGCATCAATTATCAAGTTGAATGTAATATTAAAGAAAGACCTTGGTGTGGTTGAGAGTTTAGCGCGCTCGCTTTCTGTGCACATACTTATTGCGTCAATTCCCACCGGTGTCTTTTGAACGGAGTAGTTCGGAACCCGGTTTAACAAAAACTGTAGGTCCTGCCCGTCCTAAGAAGATCCGCAATTATTTTACTACGTTAATAACAATGTACTTATTAATTCATTTGTGTTCGGCTTGTTGTGGGTTAGATATCAGTGGCGGTCCACCCAGGCTGAGATTTATCAGTATATGTTATCAATCACAGCAGGCATATGCAGGGACGACACCTTAGAGTAAAGTTCTAGTCGACTCCTTTCCGCATCCTTTTCCCTACCCTATTTCCGGCTGAACCACAGGTTTCTAAATATAATTGAAAATTAAAATTCAGAATTAGGAGGAGTGGAATAGAAAGGTTTAAGACCTAGAAGGAATTTGTATCCAAATCAGAGAGTAAAGGACGAATTATCAGAACAAAGAAAGAATTAGTCGAGGAGTTGTCTGTCGCCCAGTTTATTTAATATGTATCTAGAACAGGTTTTGAAGAAAGACTTCGAGCGAAGGGGGAGCTACGGTTAGGAGAAGAAAAATTAAATGTAATAGATTTACGGATCATTTTCTTCTCGACGAAAATGAGGTATCACTGAACAGCTGCAGGAAAGCTGTGAGGAACATAGAATGAAGGTAAATGTAAATAAAATCAAAGGGATGGTAAATGGAACTGATCGAACCATGGCAAATATGTAGATTGGAAGAGGAAAGGTAGAACCGGTAGACAGCTTCAAGTACTTGGGTAGAATTATAAGTGAGGGTATAAAAATATGGAAAAGAGATGAAGCGGAAAATATCGACAGCGAAACAAGCGTTCACTAAGCAAAATACAAGGTGAAAAAAGTCACTGAGCGTTCAGTTGCAGGCAGTCAAATGTTAAGTTAAAGATTATCCTTGCGGAACGTACGACTATGGCAACTGAACATATTTACTTAAAGGTATTTAGCGAACGGAAACAATATGTTTAGTAAGCAGTGTACCAGACGTTATAGTGCCTGTTACTGGACGCAGTATATTAAAACATTATTATGGAAAGGTGCTTAGCAAACAATGTGACTGCAGGTACTGGATAAGTTTATTTGTGACAGCCAAATGTTAAGTATATAAGGAGATAAAGAAAGCAAACCAAGGGCTTATTTCGAACGTAGAAATGAAACAAAAGGGTATTTCTTATTTTGTGAAAGATAAAGAAAAGCTGACCTCTGGTGGGACCGAACCCGATACCCTTAGAATACTTCTTCAGTGCTGTATACACTAGGCCATACAGCCCGATACTTGAAGATGGATTCTGAGTCAAGTTACGCTGCGAGCAACCTCTAGTAATAATAGTAAACTATAAGTTTATGATCCCACATACACAGGGACCTTTGTTTTCAACAAATGTAAAACACGTTTTCTTATATTGTCTTAAACTTGTAAAACATACGAGTGCAATGTATCAAGTCAGATAAATTTCGACAATAATTCTTAAAGGATCAATTCTTTAAATTAAGATACTCAAATGCTATTCAGTGACACGATTATTTTAGTTTATGTTAAATTTGCCTTTCTAGTACATAGACCATGTCTATCAGTTCTTATTAAGAGCTTTAAGGTACACGGACCGGTTTATCATTGCAAATACCTAATAATTATTTGTTTAAAATCAAGATTTACACAATGTATAGCTTTAAACATTACACACAATTCATTTTATCATTCTTCTGAGAAGAATCTTTGTTCTTAGATTCCAAATAATAGTCTGTTAAGATTTTTATTGAGAAAGTTGGTTTTCAAAACCATTATTTTAGCGGCTGCACAGCTGTTTGCTGGAATCCAAACCGGGACGTAACTCGCGCCTCAACCAATGGGCACTTCTCTCGGCGCAGCACTCGTAAGGGCTCCCCCTGGTTCCAATTACATAGACAGCTAGCGAACCATGCTTTAATTCACTGCCCAATTCTACACAAGCGTCGCTCAGCGAAAATTCCGTACAAGTTACGTACGGCAGCACAATATTTAATTTATATTCGCTGTGGTTAAGAAGTCGCTATTTTTTTTTTACAAACCGCAGTTAACAACTGACTGAAATAATACACAGGATTGATATGCTCTCTGAGTACATTCTCAATGAGTATGCACTCACGCCCTGAGGTATTACTTTAGCTTACGTCTGGCGTGATTTTTCCGAACGAAATACGTCACAGATGCATGAATCGGAATCATGGTAATGTTACGTAATAGTTTGCTACAAAAATCACTGACAATATGTCGAGTGAGCGATAGCGAACGACGACTGGTTAGGAAGAGCCGAGTTCGATATAATTTGTCATTATACACAACGCTAATCACCTTTAACAGACATTAACCGTGACTGCTCTATTTATGGTTCCCAATGGAACGCCCGACGTATACTAAAGAGACGCAGACACTGTAATTACACCATCATCGGAAACACTAAGTTTCTTGAAAAGTAAATTTAATATAATAATTGAAGACCTAAATAACAAAACATCCCAAGCCCACTTTTTTTCGTATTTTCATTTTTTCTGTTAGTCGCCATCTATCTTCCACTTACACAATATTGCACCATAACTCCAAGTTAAAACCTTTTTTAATACAGAATAATTTCAGTTGAATTGAATAACATCCCAAGTCCTTTGGGACCAGTTTTTATTTAAAAAAAAAAGTCTAATATGACTTTCTACTTGTTCCTATTCCTGTGAATTGTATATAAGGTTGAAAATGTAGAATAAAGCTAAAAGGAATCATGTTATTAATAAACTGTAACAGAAGATTTTGAAATCGATAATAGTAAATGTGGCCTTGACGGGAATAGAACCCGTCTTCCGGTTCGCGATCCACACTCTACCGTTTTTTTAATGTGAGTTGCCCTAAGCGGGCTGTTTTTACTTGTTCAAATTGTTTTTTTTTTAACTTGAATTATAGGTGTGTTATATACTTGTGTATACATATTAATGTCATCGCTAACTACAGACAGCACAGTTAAAATCACATCCATTCCCGAAGTGGGATTCGAACCCACGATTCTTGGGTAGCCAGACTACCGCACTAGCGAGCACGACCACCTGGATCGGCCCGTTTAGACTAAGCCGCAAGCTGAAGAATAACGCTTTGGATAGTTCTCTATCAATCATATGATTTCCCTTATACAAGCACTACAGCTCCGGCCTTATAATTTCCTATGGCGAGTCATTCTGGTAAATTATGCTTGTCAAGAAATATTGGTATTATGTACTCAGATTGTACAAGTTTTCGTTTTGGTTTTCTATCTGTCATTATCAGTGACTCTGAGTGTACACAGAATGGTTTAAAGAAGCGACCAAAATCTGCGATTGTCACGAATCTGAAGAAATGTAGCTTTTAGCAAGCACTGTTCTGGTGAACGGGGTGAATAAGATAGGACCAAGGGCTTTTAAACTAAGTAATTTAAAGATGAGTGTAAAGTTTTGCAGCTTTTGGTTTGACGATGTATGTGGAAATAAGTGCCGAATGTTATCCACAATCCGTTGTTTCACAGAACTATTTAAGTTTGAATTAATGTGTTTCATAGCGGATACGGTGAGCAATATTATAACAAAATAACACAAGCTGTCCTTTTGTTTTATCCTTTGTTTATAAATTATCTCACACTCATAATAAATATGCCGGCCGGGAGGTCGAGCGGTCTGCGGCGGTAGGCTATCGACTCAACGGTCCCGGGTTCGAGTCCCGGCAGGGGCATGGCTGTGGATTTTAACACTTAACAGCTAAAGGCAAATCGTGACGGACCGAAGTCCAAAGTTACTAAACTGGCCCATATAAAAATAAAGTTTACCAAAGTTTTATCATAATAAATATAGTAACGTATAATAATTTTTACATATGTATGCATTTCTAAAAATGCAAGACTTCTGAGGCTTTTTTGAGAAGATGTTTTATGCATGAAAGCAGGGACACGAAGAATGAGACACGAAAAAGTGTCATGTTATATCCTCCTCCAACGAACAAGGAACTTTAGAGATTTAGCAATCGAAGTGCTCTATCAGATAGGGATTCCGATCAAGGGATCGGATTTGTAACGCCACCCCAAACTCTCAAACACACGCAACCTTAAAATGTTCACGGCTAGCCACTGTAATTCTCTGAGTACAACCCCAAAATGGACATAATGTTTGGGGTTTCGTGTTTTCAGACTACTGCACCATTTACCCATATTCGAAATATATTCCAAATTCACTTTAACCATGAACATTAATAGATCTGTGTGAATATAGTTAGTACAGAGCCTATGGATGAAACATTAAAAACGATTTAATGTTGCCAAGTTAACACAATTATTTTAAGCCGTATGTTTCCACTTATATCTCCGAAGGTTCAAAACATTGTTCGATAAATTTGTTATAAGGTGGTTTTGACTGTTAGCATTCCTTTGAACATACGTTCAAGCCTGATGATAAAAACTATCGTGTTACCAACCGTTCACAAATTTTGACAGTGAAATCAGAAACTTTCGACAACGTGCACAGTTTACATCATGATTAGAAACTTGCACATTTTATGGTTAAAATTAATTTGAAGATATTTGCTGTCATACTATGCACATTTAAAGTCTGTGAATTCTTAAGCCTTTCATGCATCAACTTCTTGTTTTTCCCCGACTAAAAGTTAACCAACGTTGAGTAAAATTGGTAATTTCTATGCATACTATGGCCGAATTTCCTTTCATATGCTATTGTTAATTTAAAATATGTTAGTTTTATAATTTAGAGCAAATGAATGCTATGCATGAGTGGATTTACCTTGTTGTTTAATTGAGATTACTACAACCTGTTTGTTGGGGATATATATTTTTAACCTAAGTCTACATTAAATTAAACTGAGAAGCACTACTCATCAGACACTATAGCAAAGACTTGGGGCGTCATCTGTTGCTCGAAATTTAGTAGTATAAACAGAAAATTGTCTGGATTCTAATAGTGCATAGAATTATTATCATAAAGATAAAATTATTGTAATGTCACAAAGCTGTTTCCAATCAGATTAACTTTTGTGTCGAATGATATATCAAGCTACCCTACAGTTATAAAACAATAACGTCCTGGGGCAGAATATACCAATGTCAAACGGAAAATCGAAACGACAAAATCCCTTAAGAATTTTTACTATATTTTGGCAAAACAATTTTACCTTTAAGGACAGAAAGAATTAGTTATAAATGTACTGTTATTGGGAATATTTTAATTAAAAATACAAAAAGAGTATTAAAATAATAACTATGAATGTCTGGTGATATTAAAATCCAATGACTTGAAATGTCTAAAATAGATCTCGAAATTTTTTTCAAGCATACTTCTAGTGGTGGAGTCTGGCAGCGCCAGACCGCTCTTTGAAGCTTGTATATCTATTATAATATATATATATTATAAAGACAACCAATTAAGTTATGTCGGATTTTGACGTGGTCAAACTACACGCTCTCACCAAACCATTCGTTTAGACATTCGGGAAAGAAAAAGGGGAAAGTTAAATCGTTTATGAGTGTTTCATCTTGAACCTGGCTAGTAGTGGTCAGCACAATCAAATGGAAACAACCGTGAGAGCAGATTAAACATAGAAATCATAAACAAAGTTGTATGAGCCTGAATGCTTAGCGAATTTAAACTGGGAACGAACGTTAGTGCGGTGGGAAGATAAAATACCAAGGATTTTGGTAAGGTTTGTGATAAATACGCAAGGAATAAAACATTTATTTTGCAAATTTAAGGATGTCATTGAATTTCTTCAGGACTTACTACCCATACTACGTCCACAAGTCATAGAGAATGAAGCACGTAAGATAGCCATTGACATCTGAAGCATAAGGAGAAGCATTTAATTATAATGTGAAAACATTCGACAACACTCAGATCACATTGGGAAACAGTATGAAGTGGGACGAAGGGTTCAACATGAGTTGACTTCGGCTGAAAACAAGACAAGAGGAGATTCCTACGTCTCTCTTCTGTCTAGTCAGGATAGGGACACATTTCTGGACATAGTGAAAACCTCCGATAAGAATTGTTTTAGAATACTCCAAGGTGCGGTTCTCATTCGTCGCATCCACATGAACCCTCTGTCAAACAACTAAAACATCTGCTACATCAACATAATTTTATGCTCTGTGTTTGGTGAACTGGTCAGAACATCGTGCATTATTAACTGCTTCTACTTGCTCAGACAATCATTACAACTGTGTACTCACAGCACATTAGAGCGTGTGTATGTAAAATTATAGACCGGGGAGCCAAGGCTTGTGGATCGTAGAGGTGTGTGTACGATTCTGTTACAGGACAGCGCGAAGGCACGCGATGCTAAAGGCACTCGTGACACAATTGTCTGACTTTGTTGGGAAGCACTAATTACATTACAGTGGACCTTTATCTCTTATATGGTTTAGAACGAATGTTATTATACACATTCAACCGTAGATTGATTTTTCTAAGCATAATTTAAAGTGAATATGTTTGGTAGGAATACGTTTGTTTATGGTGAATTTTAACCAAATATTTGTTTTTATAAAGGGTAGTCACCTTCCAGGAATTTTGCTTACAAGCCGCCTCATACACATATAAAGGACCTACGTTTTCATTCTGTAACTACATGTATGGCTAAAATACAACGATGGAGCCAGTTTCGCCATAAAAATATGTACCGGTACATGGAAGATGGCGCTATATTAACATGTCGCCATTGCTTACAAGAATACAGTGAAGTCACAAGTAACTTCAAACAGGATTTTTTAAATAAAATTTCAGTACAAATTAATACATCACTTAGCCCTGTTCCTATTTTAAAAGTTTTTGTATGGCGTAGCCGATTTCAATACAAAATCACGAAAAGAAATTATTTTTCTTCAGCAATTTTAGTACAGAACTTCGATCTCATTGTATAATTGCACAAATAAGATTTTTGACACAGTGCCTCTCTTTATGAACGAATGTACTCCTGAAAGTGTGTCTTGCAAGAATTTTCTGATACTACGTGCCTTTCTAGCAAAAGATTGGACAAATAAACTCTTCTCGATGTAGCAGCGTTGGTAGTCTGCTGGAAGGTTACCTTTTGCCTTTCGATATGTTGAAATCAAAACTATTTATATTTTGAACATGTGTTCCACAGTCAAATTATAATACAATTGTTAGATGGCACCCATGTAGGTAAGAAATCAAAGAACTCGTACGATTGAATACATGAGTTAATTGCTTTATACTCAAAATCAAATTAAAGGCAAATCAAGTAATATTGTACGTTTTATGTTGGAAAAAACGTAGAATGAAATTATTTCCTATGTCCATATTTAATAAAATATAATGTTCGATTTCGTATTACCAGATACAAAGAGATATACTCCAATAGAGTCCTAGGTGAAAATTAAAGGTGATAACTGTGGTTTAATGTGCACACGGCTTCTGAGCTTTCGTTTATGATTGGCAGATGAATTAAACATTACATTCACTTTAATATACAGTGGAACATCGATAGCTCGAACCTCAATAACGTAAATTCCTTGATAATTCCATTTATTATTCCACTACATCTACTCTAGTCCTCCTTCTGTTAATTTATCTCTATAAGTCGAATGATGTGAAGTAAAGCCCTCGCTAATTCGAACTTTGTTGTTTTCTGGACGTAGGCTTGAGCGTCTCCAATTCGAAACTATTTGATAAGGAATCTCCATAACTCGAAGATATAGTATAGGTCGAAACGAAGTTTTAGACTGACAAAACTCTCTAAACCAAAGGTTAGAGAGTTGAACAATCTGAGCAGAGTCTCCTTGCTGACGACAATCGAGTGCCGATTATTTCGAAAATTCCAGCATTGCCATTTATGTAGAACAGTACGCAACAGTTAGAACGGGCATCAGGCGTAAGCTGCTCCCGGTACTGCCAGCGCTGTTATAGCGTCCGTTGCATTGTACTCAGCACGAAATTAAGTAAAATTTTATCTTAAATGGACAAGTTTAGTAACTTTATAGACTTCGGCCCTCTCTATTACGTCAGTGCAATATTTGTTTACGTTTCCAACCAACCTCAGGAGGGATTTGAATCCGAGACGCTGGCCTAACACCTCAGAGCACACGACTATCTTGATCGACACGGAATTAAGTGTTTCGTACTTCTGTGAAGCAAAAATGCAGGGTCTTTTTATAGAAGAGAAACGTTTGTCAGTTCCGTACATCTAAACGTCGAAGTTCCGCCTTATACCTCTCAATAACCTCAACTTCCCTAAATCAAAAGATACGATAATTCGATTTTGGTAAAAACTTGATTTTGTGTAGGTCAGTCTAGTAACTTTGACTTCGGCCCGTCACGATTCTACCATTTACAGCCAGTTAAAATCCACACAAACATCCATGCCCCTGCCGGGATTCAAACCCGGGACCTTCGAGTCGTTGGCCTAACGCCTTAGACTGCACGGCGTCTACAGCCTACAGATTCAAGTTGTCGAGGATCGACTGTGTATGATCCGTAAAAAAGCCACGTAAACTGATACAGAGTTAATAAATGTTACTCATATTCAAAATAAAAATAAGTGATATTTAACTGAGGAATGTTATTTCATATGCTATACCAAATTGTGTTTCAATTTTGTAAAATAAAATATTTCATACTTTTGTAAATATTGTTATAATCTTTTGTGTTTTCAGAAATGATGATTGTGTTTTACTATTGCTTTATTATGTGGTTTATTTATTCCGATTTACACGTCAAAATACAAAAATAATAAAATATGAAAAAGTAACAACAAATTTGCCACTTTTTGAGAATTGCCAGAAAAGAATTAGACCCATAATTCAAATGGCGAAAAGAAACAAGAAAAAAAAACTATTTTTATGTATGATATTAAGCAGTAAATTTCATAGTTTTCATAGCGTTTAGTTGTAGTAGCAGCATAAGTAACCGAAGACAGAAATACATTATTCCAAAAATCACTTTTTCGGTGTTCAGGATACAAAACAAAACAATGGTTTTCCCATATCAATTAGAATTTTCCTGATCACCTATGCAATTTTGTTTTAAAATGAAATATTTTTGATTTAAACATTGCATTGTTTAGAATACGAAATAAGAAATATATAAGAAACACTCTTTAATAAACACAGCTTTATTCCGAAATCAATGACACATTTAGAATCCTAATTTAATGCACTTTCAAGTGATTTACTCGAAATTATGATTTGGAAACACTTATCTGGTCATTCTCTGGAGTGATTGGAGACCAAAAAATGTTTTTCACAACCTAAAAAACTGCATACGTCATACTGTATTTACTATAACTGATAGGAAGCTCCCCGCTAAAGCTACGTTTCACAAAGCCCAAGACCTTTACGATAACCACATAAACTCATAGACAGTGCAAATACAGTAGTAACTTGGAAACACACATAGGTGATATTAGGAACAGGGGCGATATTTGGTACACCTACCCTAACGTGTTCACTATAGATAGGATCATGAATTTTAACATGTTTTAAAGCTGTCGGAGACATGCTCCAAATAGCCGGTTCCAGGTCTCTAGGTCACCCCTCGACTGAGACATAGGGATGGAAAGTCCCCATAAGAAAAACATGGGGAATGGAGTGTCATTTTAAATTTTAATAATCGAAAACTACTAATATTAGTGCCAAATCCATAGTTTTGGAATCACTTAGATTAATATTGTCACTTTGACTCGCTCAAAAGCTGAAAGTGCCTAGCCCAACAAGATAGCAATAGCGATTAGTAAACCGATGACAATGTGTCGCAACGATATCTGATACGTATGAGTTGAAAAAGAGGAAGAACAATCGACAAAAGAATCGGAATCATTTACAAACAGTTCCTGTTCCGAAAACACTTCCTGCTCCCGTTTTGATGAATGGGATCTGCGATGTTTCTTGTAATAATTATACTACAAGTTAGTGGGTGCTTACTCTAAATTGGTTTTGTTCCCACCCCTCCTTCCCCGCCCCACGGAGTGGAGGATGAACGTGAACTGCATACAAAGTAGCACTATTCATCTCAGCGACCCCGTAAAGTAAACTAAAGATTCGACATTATTATTGGTCGTTTACCATTATTTTTGTCACCTTCTCCCACTTCCAAGG
Organism: Lepisma saccharinum; assembly: GCA_022664845.1. Classification (NCBI taxonomy): domain Eukaryota; kingdom Metazoa; phylum Arthropoda; class Insecta; order Zygentoma; family Lepismatidae; genus Lepisma; species Lepisma saccharinum. Next base: position 57,574 of record JAGDQP010002745.1, on the reverse strand, counting down.
GGTGGGGAAACTTGAACATTAAAAGTGTCAATATTCATTTCAGCGACTCCGACAAAATAACCCTTGAAAACCCATTAAAAGAAAAACATGTTATTATTATAAGAGAATACTTCAAAACTAATTATTTTTTCTATTTCAAAAATACACCGCACTCGGAACGGATAATCAGCAACCAGGATAATACGCACACGGAAACTCGGTAGTTTGTTGTATATAAAAATATTTTATTTGTTGTTGCATACCTTCCGTATATGTCGCTGACATGTGGATCTTCATGTTCTTGGGCAGTGGAATTTGGAAACGACAACTTCATTTGCTTCTGATCCGAGGCACACAACTTCATTATTTTCTTTTCAACGTCCCGTCTTTTCTGGGAACCACTCTTATACGACCGCTTCATGACAGACACTTTACGTTCACGACACTTCACAACACTGGCAGCAAGCAATCAGTAATTGTTAACTCACCATTGTTCTTCTGAAAAGTGTCTGATTGAAAATTATAAAGCGGTTTTCGCTTTTTGTACCCGCGCAAGGTAGACTGGAGGGGAGGGGAAAATAGACGTACAAGTGATAAGAAACTTGCACGTGTTGCTTAGTTGATGGTTGAGGTGACAATGGGCTAGTAACTACATTTCATAAAAAAAACAGGAAAAAAATCAAGAAAAAAGGCAAAGAAAAGACAAAAAAGAAGAAAAGTAATACATTATAATCTAGGTGTTGGTATGCGTACAGAAATATGCTCATTAATTTATTTTCAAACACAATGCACCTGCGTATGAAATATTCATTTTACGTTAAAAGTCCTTAAATATGTATTTACATATGCAATATGCAAAATGTGTAATTATCCTAGCCCTACTAATAACATAAATTCAATTACTGTAATGTAGAAAAGGGCCCCCATTCTGCTTGCTCTATTGTAAATTCAGGCTATAATGATCATCATAATTGAACGAAAAATGACGGATGTGCTATGTTTTCTAAATGCTATTCCTGTTGTACATCGCAGTAACCTTCGGGAAGGAGCCCGTAACGTATTGGGGGCCTTCTGGACGTAGTAAGATCTACAGTTATCTTTCTGATATATGTTTGAATACTCAGTGATGTGTATCTGATGTACGCCCGAATTTCGTGGTTGTTTTTGTTAAATGTTGTAGATACTTACGTAAGGATTAAAAGTTTATATTAAAAAAAAACGAAGTTGAGGGTGGGGCCCCGGCCAGGGTTCCGGCCCCAGTCCGAGACTGCTTGAGACTTCTCGAGGATTTACTTTGATTTTCTTATTCAAAAATAATTTTAACTGTGTGATGTTCGTAGTGGAACTCTACCGTTGGAATATCCTTCTACGGAATTACGTTAATTATTTCTTCAATAAGTAAAGTTTGCAGACAATTCTTCAAATAATTAAATGTATTGCATATCTTTCACCTTATTAACAAGCATTTCATTTTCCCCTTTCTTTATTTCGTTTTAGCTGAGTATAAACACTTAAGAACATATAATCTTGTATATAGGATTTAAATTTGAATTTTTAAGTTCTATTAATAGCATTTAACAGGGCGAAGAATTGAACTGCTTAATGTCAACTTATTTGAATACATAAATCATGATTAAAAAGTTATCTTTCTCAGAAATAAAAGTACGGATGTCGTGACATGATTATAACGAATAAATATATGTCTAAAATTACAAAGGCATTGTTAACAGCTCTCTAGTTTGCTTTTAATTATGCAAACTGTTGTTTACAAACATATTTCTTATTAATATACCGATTTGTCAATAAAGATGATTAATCTTAAACTTGTTTAAGAGCCATCTCTACTCATGGTTTATAATTTCAGTGATATATAAAAGACATTGAAGTATACCGTATAATATTTTTATTGAAAACGAGCATTATTTGATAAAATTAGAAAATGGCACTACAAACAATCTAAAGAGATTTCTGAGTTTGTTCGCGTATATAATACTGGGGAATGAAAATGAATAGCGATAAGCCTTAATTTGAAGGAATTTGTTTTACAGCCCCAAAACCCAAATATATGACAAAGTAACCTTACAGGTATTAATCAGGTGGTCCGAAATGCGCGTACTTGAAACTGATATATGATTACTAAAACGTCAATGCCATTATAAAGATCATAAAAAAATATTCTCAAATTTCTGCAAAAAAAAATGAGTGCTTATCATCTTTCAATTGTTCGAAGAATGGCTTATTGCAGAAAGAAACATGAGTCCCTTTTGTGCAATTCTGAGAAAATAAGAAAATCCGTATAAGTAATATAGTGTAACAAACAAATGCACTATTGTTGGCTAAAATATTCAGTTAACTTTGTAGCCCCCAATGCGCCCCCTGCAGTATGCTACGAGAAGCAGAAGAGATGAAAAAGTTGTGACTCAGGTATGATTCTGCAATAAAAGTGGAAATAGCTAGAAATAAGACGAGAAATATCCTACAAACGCCTGTTGTCGTGGTTTGGCCACATATGCTAAATTAAATTAGGTCATATATGCCACAGAAAAGTATAGATTCATCAACAAATGATAGTGTACTGCACTTTCTGGATTTTATTGTTCGTGTTCGACGTACAACAATGAACGAGCTCATAAATTCATGTTGTATTTTACATCTAAGTCTGTTTCATTTGTACCTGTAGTGGCACACTGTAGAATATCTTCATAAAATCTTTTGACGTTATCTGGTACATACGAACAGGAAAGGGACGGAGAAGTATATGAGGAAGATACCGTTCACAGTATTATTAGCAGATACCAATTCGAAATGTACCTTGTAGGACCAAGTGAAAACAGTAGTAAAATACCAATCAAGATAGGCGAAAATGGGGGTTAATGTGAGAGGTAGGAAGAAAAGCTAAAAAGTTGTTCAAGAAGCAAGATGCCGCAACCCAAAATAAATAAGAAAAGTTAGAGATTTATTTGGTAAATGTAACAGTTATTACTATGAATAATCACACGAAATATATTGGTTTCAATGAACGAAATGTCAACCGTGGTTTCATGACGACTGTTTTGGTTATATAATGTCGAGTGGTGAATGGAGTGTTTACATTGGAAACCAACAGGTTTCACCAATTAGATACTTTAGAATTATTCTGCTTTTTCAAACAATTGTCATCACTTATCATGTCATCTCATTATATTTTTTCTATAACAATATTTGTTTTAAGATCTTTATTTCAGACAAATAGGTGTCAGCGTTGGTAATATATACATTTCGTCCACCCTTTCATGCACAAGTAGATCTAAATAATCTCTAAGAATTATTTTTGCATCAATGTTAAATTAGTTCTTTGTTAATAAGAAAATAGGCTTAGGACCATCTTCGTCCACGTTTCTTTTACAAGGGCTTGGACCATCTTCGCACAGGGCTTTGCAAAGACTTCGTACATATCAGAACTTTATTTTATTACGTCATTAATGTACGTCATAACTAAAATGTAACTGTAATGCTGTGAATGTAAGATACCAACGTAATAAACAGTACATATTATACCTAACAATATAAATGTTTATTTCAGAAATGTTATGCAGGGAGTTATTTATCTCTGAACAAATAACTTTGGATATCACCTAAACTGTTCATTGAAACCATGCCCAACAAGGGTCTTAAATATGTTAGTAAGCTTATACCCCACTTGATGTACTCAGAGAAAATTACTGTCGCTGGTTAATGTATTGCTATTTTCTCTAAAGCCAAACAACGGTGGATACCGTGATTACAGTAACTTCCCATTTCAATCATTAACGATAAAACTATTGCCAATGTTTAGCCGCATTATCATGATCTAGCTACTTTTTCTTGTTAGAAATTAAAATCGTTTCGGTTCCTTTTGTACAAAAATGTAATGACCGTAGAACACGTCAATGTTTTCGTAAACGGCCATGTTCACATCATCAGAGCATCTTGTTCGAATAGCTTTATATGTTCACTATTATTGCAGAATGTTTGGAGGTGCATTCTAGCAGACTGGTCACTGAAGGAAACCCTGGAGTGGATCGCAGTCTTGATTCTGAATATAAATTATTAGGACCGGTATATATGCTGTTAAATGATACAGTCACTTCTATACTAATGTTGACCGGTCATCTAAGGGTTCATATTAAGACTTGAAGACTATATTTCCCCATACCTGCAGAGTTAATCGAAGTCACGCTTCAGCGTTAACTCCATATTAGTTTCACTGCTAAGAGAGAAACCCACACTGTATTAAGTACAACTGGCTTCAAAACATGAACACTAAGAATGTTAGGGCCCTCCGTCTTCAGAATATACAAGGTAGAATTGCAAATCACCGACATGCTTGGAGGGATCTTTTTTAAAAAAAATGAGAAAGAAATGTCTTATTCACCGAACAGTAAATGCGAAAGAAATGTCTTATTCAGAGTTACACACTCCCGAAAGTGTATAAAAATAACTTTAGAACTGTATGTTTCAAATGTCAGATGAGGAGGTACGTTGTCGTCAAATACATCGAACTTGCACTATAAAAATGCATATCAGAAAAGCGTAATGGATACTGTGGAATTGTAACATAAATTTTCTCACTTTGTTTGGTTTTGTTTTGGTCGTGGTAAAATAATTGGGAGTAGAATAAAACGTAAAAAAGGAGAATTTGTTATTGTGTTCAGACTGTTCCTAATAATAAACTGTTATTAATTAAGAAAATTCCACTAACTGGAATTTATTATGTTTTGCAAAATAAATATGTATTTCCTCCAAGGATAACTCCATAAAGCGAGCAATTGGAAATATTCAATCGAAAACTTTAAACAAAATAATTTAATTTGAAGGATCCTAAACCGTACAGCCAAAAACTACACTAATGGCAGCTACCGTCTGGTTCGCCATGTTTCTGTTCGCCGAATTTCTGTTTCGCTAACGTCGGTCAACCGGTCGATTGACTTGAAATTAGTATCATCACGAAAACGTTTATATTGGAACACATAGAATATAAACGAAAGTCCCGATCTTTAATATCCATAAGAAAAGAAACACCCAGAGCTCTCGACCATCTCAAAACCCCAAAATTTACTCACATACATGAATGACTGTCCCTGCAATAAATGACACAAATTCAGGAAGTTATTCCCAACTCTGAAAAATACAATTAATGCGACTTTACTGAAGTTAACACCTAAACAATTAATACATCTCACGTCAAAAACTACAAAATTTGAAAATACTCTGAAGCAATATATTACGTAACTGAAATAGAGAACCTACAATGATTTGTAGTTAATATCCACGATACTCGAACTCTCCTATACAAACTTCCTTTGCTCAAAACTTATTCCGGATATACAAAGTTACTTTATTATAAAACAAGCAAAAAACAAACTCATCGTAGTAGTAGTAGTAGTAAGGGTCAATGTCGAAATTCTTATACAATAACGCCGTTGACAAATACCATAAGATTGGTGCTATTTTCCATGAGTGATTGATCTCTTGATATGAAGGAACCTTACGTTCATGAAGGTATTTTCCATTCACATACACTAACTGACTTAACTTTTCGAAATGTTGAATAGTAACAATGTATCACATCCTCTAGGACACACATTAAGTCCAGTTATAAAGGCATGATGGCCTACTGCATGCATTAATGTCTTTAATACTGCTAAATGCCGCACAGTTGCGTCACTATATCAAGAAGTGAATCACCACGTACTTCCCAGCTGACACATTACAAGAGTTTGCCGTAGCAAACGAAAAATACCAAAAAATAAACATAGAACATTTTTCTGGGGAACGAAACTCATAATGTTCTTTACAAAATTACCTTCCTCACGAGATAAAAACAAAAATAATGATAATCACATTTACAAAAATGCTTGGAAGTTAAACTCTGGATTGGTTTGTAACTATGCGTTGAATAAATAGATTACTCTGATAAAATGCCCTAATAAAACAAATAAATACCTCTCAAATATCGACAGAAAATTAAATTAAGTTTCAGCGGTTGACATTCCCACTTACTCACACTATTCACCCTATCTACAACCAACTTTCACTCCAGACCCCTACGACAAATGTACCAAATATAAAAGAGATGGACAACACATTGAAAATTCATCATTCACACAAACACACACATTTCTCTGTTCATACTAATGACAACTTATGCATACTCTAAACAAATTTCTAGCAAAATTCTAAAACGCAAACCAAAAATACAAAAATACTAAATACTAAAAACACTTCACTCAAAATTTAACAGGATACTATTTTAACTATCCGAATATCTCAGCAAAATTAAATGTAAAAGAAAGCAAACATTTACATCTTAAAATTGTATCTTATCAAGCACTCAAATACATAGAAATAAAATTTTACGAATTTCGGCCATTTACGCGATAATAATAAAGATGATTACACACCGCTTACAAATACGCTTCAACTCTTGAGGCCTCTTTTTCGCTAACATTTAATAATATTGGAAATCCATAACATTAGTTTCTTACAACGAAATTTACACACACCAGGTACCTGGAAAAAATAAAATGGGAAACCGAATCATTCAAATATAACATACAGACAATGTAATACACTCTTGTTCACTACAATGTTAAAATTTAATCCGCGTTACTCCTTTCTGGAAACGTTTTTCTCTGATCTTTGTGTACTCTTCGTTTCTCATTGACATTGGATTATCTGCACACAATGAAAATATTTGGAGTGAGAAATTTCTTAATTGCAATAAGACGGTCGTACTACTAGGCAATCGAGGAGTAAGACGAACTTTCAGACTAGCTTTTAATGTATGCTTAACTAGTACCTTTTCGTTGATAGAATACTGCAGTGCTATTCGCCTGGCGTCATATAGTTTCGTGGGCTTGGATCAAGCATTTTCCATTTTTTTTAGCTTTTTCCCAGATGTTTGGATCTTGATTTCTATCTTCACAACGTCAACTTCCCCTAGGATCTCAAGGGGATCATTTACATTATATTTATACTCCAAACGAGAATATTTCGTTTGGCTCGATACATAGTGGTTTATTGAAATCTCAACGGAACTTAGATACTTGGACCAACTCCTATATTTCTGATTGCAGTAGATTCTAAGGCCTTGCCGGAATAGAGAAACATACCTTTACGTAAGTTACTTTGAACCTCAGATGGTGATATTCTAATATCCCTCATTGCCAGGAGAAACAACAATCCTTGGATATTCCAGAGCTCAAAATACTTGCATTATCCCCCCATATAGCCGCAGGATATCCTCTACGACACATAAGTTTAAATAGTTTCGTAATTGTTCAAGATAAGTCCTCTTAATAAATCCGTTTACTACAGTTAAACAATGCTTATACCCTTGATTTGACTTTCGTAACGGACCTGCTGTTTGCTCATTTGATCTTTTTACTAACTGACATGTAGGGCATGTTAGAACATAATTCCTGATATCTGAAACAATACTACCCCATGTATGCCTTGCACCTATACATCGTAACTTTCGCAAGTACCCTGGATGATATCAAGGTCAGAATCGTGATAGAACTGAGTCATGGTACTATCTTTAGGTAAACATTCAATGGGTTTACGTGAGTTCTTGGTTGCTTACACAGAATACTTTTAACAATTTCATAATATGGTACATCGATATTATCCTCAAAATTTCTAATTATAATAATAAGTTCTCTATTTTTTATCTGATATTCTTGAATAGAGATTTTTGCCAGTGGCAAACTCCACATGTTAATGAGAATAATATTTTCTCTTTGTGCTCACTTTCTACACGGCTTCCTTTGGGTTCAAACTCGAAAAGACTGTACATTCGGGATATGAAATTGGCACATACATTTCTGTGACTGGGTAGATATTTAATTTCGAAATTAAATGCCAGGATTTTTTTCTAGAAGTGTTCAATATCTCTTCAAACGCCTACAATTTCGAAGACTCCACAGTAACGAAAGATTGCCTAGTTCGAACTTGTTAAAAATATAATGCCTAAAACGTTCACAGGTTTCGACTGCTGCTCTAACTTCGAGAATATTGATGCACTGGTTTAGGTCTTCTTCGAGATGTCGTGAAAAATACCCCACAGCTCGGAAGTCACTCTGTTCATCTTTCTGACCGACACATCCCGCAATACTCGAAATCGATTTCGAGTATTGACGCAGCTTGAGGATAGTGACCGTCTTGAACAACTTCTTTATGTTTTTCAGGGCATCATTACAACTTTGATCCCATACTAACTTTCGCTTGGGGTTTCTCAAGGCGTTAAGAGGTGCTAATACTTCCTGATACCTTGGTACGAATTTGTTTACGAATTCAATCTTGCCTAAAAGGAACAGTAAACCCATTATGGTCCTATGGTAAACGAGGGATATCCATTATCGCTTACAGATTATCTTCTATTTCCATATTACTATCATGTATGGAAAAATCTAGATATTTTATTTTATTTCTCAGAAGCTGCTGGTATAATCTTCTGCGCCCTTCGAATATGATTTCTACATATTTAATAAGCATACTAACATTAATCGATGAAATAAATCAGAATAATGGCCGATAAATTTCGAGACCTCTAAAATCATACAAAATTCTACCGCAGCAATCTTATGCACACAAATATTTTATCAACTTACGGCGTGACTTCAAAACATTCCTTACATCATCAAACACATTGCATTAACAATGAGAAATAAGCAACTATCTCTCTCTCTTTCATGTATTAATAAAACTTTACCGTTTTTCGGAGCGTTCAATGAGCATTGAGACAACATGTACTACTGCGATTTCTCACACGATCCGATCAGCAAGCGGTACTGGTGATAGACAGGTTACTTGAATTGAATGGCAGCGACGGTGGGATGACGTTGCTGTTAATAAATTGAAAGAAATTAAGGTAACTATTGCTTCATGGAAATCTTCTTGCCGAGATAGTAGGCGTGAGGAAGTACTTTTATGTCGTTTATGTATAGGGCACAATCGCATGACTCATGGAAATCTGTTGTGACCCTCCGCATTGTAGTGAATGCAATGGAATTTCGTCACGTCCTTTTAGATTATCCAGGATATAATCATCTCAGACAATGTTATAACATTCTCAATGACATTGCGTCTTTGTTAGGGGATGAATCAGCTATATTGATAAGAGTTCTTATGTTTATTCAAAAGACAGGTTTATCTCCGTCTATTTGAGATGATTTTGTTGGCTAGCTGTTAAGGTTTTTTGTAGTTTTATTATTTTATTCTTGTGAAGGTCCATTTACAGCCTTCACGTTTTTAACTTATGCTAAAGACTCTATACATCTTTAGTTTTTACCACTATTTCCTTTTTGTGAAGACACTTTACATCTTCAGCTTTTATATGATTTTATAATTTTAGTTAATTAACAGATATGTTTAGACGTGACAAAGATTAGGGGCTTCACCCGTATCGGGAAGGGCGTAAGCCATATGTTACCATCCATACAATTCATTTTAACTTATCTTATAGCTTCTGGAACACAAATTAATAAACTGTCCAATCGCAACACTAACAGAAACTCCAATTATGTCTTAATGCTGTTCAGTGAATACAAGTAACAGTTTATTCCATAGGTAATGTCGTATTTGCAATGGCCGCTGCAGTGACGAGGGAATAGTGAAGTAGAAGGCACGTGCCGTAGCTGAGTCGTATAAGACACTTGATTGTGCATAAGCTTGTAGAAAGATAACGGTCTAAATCACGTTGTGGAAGTGTGGTTTGTGCTTGATCGTGTGAGGGTCTAAGGACCACATATTAAATGTCATGCTGTATGAATTTCACCACAGACATCCAGACAGCGCAGCGGCACGAAACATCAGTGCGGTATATGATCAGGGTGCTGTGGATTTGCGAAAGTGCTAGAGATAGTTCGAGAGGATTCTGGATAAGCCTCACCGATAAGCCACGAGAAGGGAGACCTGTGCAGACGGACAACGATACCTTGCGAGCAGTGGTGAAGACAAATCCAGTGCAAACTTTCAAAAACTAACGAAAGAACTGCATGGCAAACATTTGACCGTTCATCGTCATTTACATTACCTTGAGTACTTATCGAAACTCGGAAACAAAAGCAGCACCGCGTTAAAACACGCAATTCCCTGCTCATCCGTCCCAGGAGTGAACCATTTTTGGAAGGAATGGTGATAGGGGATGAAAGGTGTGCCCCTTACCGTAACATTACTCGCAAAGGGCAGTGGGTACGTAAAGGGGAGACCCCGGAAGTTGTGCTAAAACAGATCTTCACCCTGAAAAGTAATGTTGAGTGTTTGATGGGTTATCAGTGGCATTATCCATTTTAACCTCTTGCCACGTAACCAGATCATCAATGCAGATGTCCACTTTAAGCAGCTTGAATGGACTGCATTGTTAGAGAAACTATTGCTCTGGTTAATGAAGAAGGTGTGCTCATTCTCGTTCATAACGCGCACCCACACACGGAAGAAGTACCTGTGTTCAGATCGAGGAATTTGGCTGGGAAAACTCCCTCTGGGTGTTTTCACTGATCTTACACCAACAAACTACTGTCATTTTCACAGCCTGCAAAACCACTTTCCTGGAAAGGCTGCAAAATTAGGATAATGTGCGATGGTCCAGTTCCTCACAAACAAAATCATTGACTTCTTAGGGCAGGGGTTTTAACAACTTGTTGAGAGGAGGCAGAGGGTTGGGGAGTCTGATGGAGACTATTTCTCTCACTATGATAGTGATCCTGGTAAGTTATCGTTCTTTTCCTCGCGGTGCAAATATGTGTCATTACTTATGGGATAAGCTGATAATTTAAGCTTTTGGATAAATCTATACTGCGCAGTAAGTGTCTTAATATAGCACAAATGAACGAAGCAATTGGAAATTAAGGAAGGTTTACAAATATCGCTTTGTCATTCCTAGCAATAAAAGAAGGCGACAGACTTCTGGGCTTGTGTGAAAAACTATGTTCTACACTTCAATGAGTAGTAGTTATAATAGTTTTTTAAAAGCAAATTAGTTTACGTGTTTGTGATGTAAACACTGAGTTCGACATTTTTATCTTTGAATTTCCTTTTCTACTGGACTTTTCGTGAATGGTTACATAGAGCTGAGGTGAATCAAGTTCCTCGAAGGCCTACCAAACATCCTTATTCAAAATTGGGTAAATTGCTCACAATCACGTCATTTTTGATTAGAGGAATTCTTTGTACTCTAGTGAGACACTACCTCAAGCACTTACTGTAACAGTTAAGACGGGCTGATGACGATTCTACTAGAACAGTTCATGCTATGTAACGCTTTGCGTGTATCCTGTTAGTTTTGACCCTGTAAGTTGTAACAATGTAGTAAACCATTAAGAGTTATCAATTATATCCAAGTTTAATACGCTCCGCATAGCTTTTCTTCGTTCCAAAAGAAGTATAAAACAAGCAGGGATTCCGTCAAGAATTTCAGTGTGGGGGATGTAAAGTCAAAATTTATAGAGTGTAAGTAGCATTTTGCACTGTTTCTATCGATTTTGACCGATTTTCTTTACACGATAGCCGATTCTGTTCAATTTAAAGTTTAATTTTAAAGGCCTTTAGGCATTAAAGGCTAAGGCCATGATCGAGTCGGTGACACGATGTTGAAAGGAAGTGAATATTTAGTAGGTACCATCCTAGCTTTTGGCTGGTATTACTAAGGAAAATTCCTTTAGAAACCTCAGGCAGAATGGTCCGCCTCCAAGATCGATCCCCAGAACTCCCGAATGTTAGTCTGCGCTTTAAGATTGTGCCAGAACCACACGGTACATTTCTGTTCAAGTTAGATACAACAGTTCCATATATGTGGAGGTGACACGCAAACGCGAACATGTACAAAACTTGCAAAAATGAGATGCGATATTGAATGGTACTTAGAGGGTAAGCGGGATATCAATACAGCATGAAAGTCACGAAAACACGAACGTACCCAATGATAGAAGCATGTGAAAATGCATGGTTCATATATTTATTTATTATAAGTTAGCACGAATACAGTAAAGGCCATTTTATACCGTTCTTGTAACAGTGTGATATAACCATAATAATAACAACAAAAATTATACAATAAAAATAAGCTCAGATTTTTTCATTCCAGATTCTCAACAGAAAAAATTGAGAAATCTGGTGACAAAGGAGGAGCATTGTAAAGGTATTACAGTTTGTATACGAGAGATCGTTGGACCAAGCACAATCTAGGTTTGGTTTAGAGACATAGAAATGGTGTTGGGAACGGGCATTTTGTCTGGTTACTCTTAGGTTGAAAAGTGGAAGATGGTTCTGAGTATGTCCTGCATTATATTATAAAGAAATTTTTTGTCACTTAGTTTTACTTCGCGTGTCTATGTTTTCCAAGTCTAGAGAATTCAAAATGTCTGCGTTAGAATTATGTTAGATGTTGGGTATCCTGTGTTGCACCATACGAATAAAGAAATTTTGCACTTTGTTCAATTTAGATAAGCTAGTTTCACAAGCTATAGACCAGACAGAAGAACAGTACTCGATAATATTAAGCACACAAGTGAGAAAATATGACCGAAGAGCTCTGAAATCTTTAATATCGGTAAACCTGTAGAGAAGTCCAAGAAGTTTGAGTGCTTTAGAAGTTACGAATTCAATGTTAGAAGTAAAATTGAGTTTTTCATGAAATATGATACCAAGGTCTTTGTAATGGTCTACCCATGGTATAATAGATGAGGATAATGTGTATGTACATTTTGTGGTATGGGTTTTGAGTGAGAAACGCATTGCAGCAGTTTTGCACGGGTTGACTTTCAGTAACCAATTATTGCACAACATGTCAACAGAATCTATAGCGGCTTGAAGAAAGAGAGTGTCTTCTGTAGATTTAATGGTCTATAGAAAATTTGCCATCATCAGCGTAGAGATGTACAGAACAGGAATTATCTATCTTTTCACATAAATCATCAATGTAGAGGCAAAATGAAACTGTCCCTAAAGAGTTTCCTTGAGGGACACCTGAAAGAACTGGGAGGCACTTGGAGGTGCTACCTGGGAAGACGACACGTTGTTCTCTGCCAGACAAATATGATGTAAGAAGCTGAAGGACGTGCCCGTGTAAATTAAATATGGAGTCAAGCATGTGTATAAGAAGTTAGTGATTGGCAGTTTCAAATGCTTTGGAGAAGTCTAGGTATATGACGTCAAGTTTTTGTCCATTTGCTAGAGCATGTGTGGCTTGATACAGTAGGACAGCTAAGTTGGTTTCACAGAGGCATTCGGTACAAAGTCATGCTGGGAGGGAGAAAGAAATGGGAAGACATGTTTCCATATGGCGGGCTGGGATACTTTTTCGTTCATTTGTGAAAACTTGTATATACTGGACATGTTTGCTTTTGCATGTCGCCTCATTATATGCTGATACTACCCATAAAATTAATTCTCAACAGTCCCATATATGAGTCACTGATTGCGAATACAATGTCCATTTTTTCTACATAATCAGTACATTTTACACTACTTATTGTACAGAATTTCGACGTCGTGTGCTAACAGTTTATTTGTAGACTGTTATGTGTTCACTAGTTCAAGTCTTGTCTTGTTTCGGTAAGTTGTGAAGGAGTTATAAGGTTTTCTGTTTCGTTTTACTAAATTCAATGTAATGTAACAGAGTGGTTTTGTAACTAGTGATTCATATATCATGAAGACCGTCAATCGTTATATCACTTCGTCCACCATGAGATTCTATGTGATTACTTGTGAGTTTCCTTCGTATGCTGATTTTGCACACCGTCATGATGTCTATTCCGCACAACAAAAAGGGAAAATAAGCTTTTACACTAAATACAGGGATTGGAAAATATACATCTCATAGCAACTGCTTTCTATAGTTAATTGAAAGAATTCTTAGAATCCTACGAATAACGACAAATTCTGGATATCTACATAGACTCTTTATTGTGATATCTTAAGTACACGAAGGTAATGTTAGTTCATAAATTTCGACACTTTTAGACCAGTGAATTCAACCCTACATAAACAGACGAGCATCCGGTATAGGAGCTCTATGAAGTTTATGGAAGACAGTTAGTTCTCACCTGTTGTTTTTATATGTGAGAAGTCATTACGTTGAGGCTTCAAGTCGTGACGTTTGTTTGTGGTCCGCCAGCACTGTGGTTTCTAGGAGTTACTTTATCGTCTGTCATTTTTCTTTCAGGGTGATACTGGTGCACTTGTAAATACGCTTTGATGTTTGCTGATTTTGAAAATAGATTACCAAGTGTATAAAATACTTCCGACGTATCTTCATTTTTCGAGTTCAAGAAGGGAACCACATACAGCGGAGGCGTTTCGAAATATTGTCGCCCTATACTGGGAGAATGCCATCGGTTACAGTGTAATCTATAAATGGTTTAATTGATTTTTAAAGCAAACTTTGAAATGAGTGATTGCCGACGCTCAGCAAGATCATGTCTTTTATGAAGTCCGTTTAAACTGGTAGATTCTCTTCAGGCAACCAGAGAATTGGCAAATGTAATGAAATACCTTTGGCTATTTTTTTAAAATTTAAACCGTTGTAAATAGTAATATTTAGATTTAATGTTTCAAAGAATTATTGTTGTTTTCGGCAGTAGTTGTAGTAGTTTCAATTGTCTTTGTAGTAGCAATAATAGCAGTAGTAGTAGTAGTAATAGTGGTGTTGCTAATGCATTATGTTCATCCCGCTGCAACAAGAGGCGATACTTTACCTAGCACAAAATAAAAATGCTATCAGAGGAGGAAAAACTACGAAATGTATGCACCAATCAAATATTTTACCGCGATCTTTTCAGGACTTATATTTTAAACAGTGGAAGAAAAGTATATTTTAAAATAATTTCTTGATAATTTTGTAAGGTAATTAATATTGATCTTTATTGAATCTAGGTATAATTAGATAAATACAAGCAAACAAAATCCTGGATGCAATTATTAATATATTTAACAAAACATCATTGTATATTCAACATAAAGTCACTATTAATCTTCAACGGGTCTAGTTAAAATTTTACAAAGGTGTAAAAATGTGCAGCACGTAATCAATTTCCACCTAGAATGCATATAACTATTATATGGGGTAATTTCTTTGTGTGTCTTCATTATTTCCACTTTAGAGAAAACAAAATTTGCAGATTGATTAAATTCTCTATTTACGTTACCATCTAGCGGTACTTTGCACTACTCTCATGTTTTAGTACGGGGTTCCTCAGATTAATATTATTGTATTACTATTCTTCACACGTAATATCCTGCTCATCCGAAATGGAAATATATCGCAAAAATGCTTCACGCGTTAGAAGTTTAGAGGAATATGGAGGTCATTCCATGAAAAATCATCATAATCCCAGGTAGCAAAATCTTCTAGGGCAAAAACAAATCTAATTTGCGTGTTTTGACGTAAAATGGTTCGGCCCGCGTACTATTTGGCTGTTGACTATAACGTTGGCCTTAACAGCGATGCCAAACGACCGAATGTAACCAAAACAGCTATTGGATTTATGGCAAGTTCGCCGATCCCGGGGGGGGGGGGGGGGGCTTGGGGGCACTGCCCCCCCAAAGTTGAAGTGGGCCCCTCTAATGGGGGGACAAATGATAAGTTGAAGTCGGTTCTCCTATTTCTACAGTACATGGTCATTCGTTTTCCCCTTCTACTAAGCTTATCTCCCTTTGGAAAATGTATTTCATTAATAAATTCCTCTGTAAAACTTGTGTGCCATAGTACTTACATAAATTACATCACGTATAATACCCCCTCGACTGGCTAAAGGAGTTAATTCGTGCACTGCTTGTGTTGTTTCTGGAGTTTCGTGCATAACATCGATACAGACCATTCAGTAAAAGAAGAAAAGAAAGAATGAAAGGAAAACTGAAAACGTATTTTCTGTCGTTTATCCCTCAGAACGCTAAGATCGGAAAGATCGGGTCAAAAATGATTCATACACTCAAAATATTTTTTTCCCCATTAGTCATTAAATAGAAGAGTGAAATTCTGTGTACTCCGCATACTGTCAACTATGTAATAGCTTCATTTGCAAGAATCAGAATACAACAGATACGGTGTGCTTTACATGTGAGAGTGAAAGAGGAAGTTAGTTCGATTCTGATAGTTTTATATGTAGTATTTTATACGTGTAAATAAGTAACATACCCATGGTACCTTCATTTTGTGCAACCATGAAAATGGTTACAAGGTTAATATGATGTATTAATTTTTTTGTATTCTTTTATTATTTTGTAGTATCTACTTGAAAAAATAAAATACAAGAAATAAATGCAATTCAATGCAATAAATACAATACATGGAATACACCCATACTCTAAAATACCTTGGTTTTGAACAAGTACTTTAATTCATACGAGAAATATACATGCGTCGAAAATGACTCATCTTGACGTTCCGTGAGATGAAATTATCTTGGCGTTCCGAGGGTTGATCGTTCATCGTGATTTTGTCATATATAAACATAGTTTAAGAAAAACAAGTATATACAAGAAAAATAAGCGACAAGAAGAACTCACACAAAAGTAGGAGTGGACTTACACTTGGAAACATATCCTTCAAACTGCTGTTTGGATGTAATTATTGTTTCCCGTTAATACCGTAATTTTGAGTGTCTAATACACCTTATAGATAGGTAAATTATATACAGCGAAAGAGAAAAGTATTTGGACAAGTTCGACAGAGAGGAAATCAGACTATCACACGTAAAACATGGACCATTTCGAAATCTCTTGCCCTTTTATGATAATTTGGATACCTTAGATAGAATACTATAGTCTAATTACCACTGGATACACCTGGAAGGTAACAGGCAACGAAAGTGTGACGACTACGTATATTCATCGCAAAAATCAGCATTTGGACAACCCAATACTACTCTCGTAATAAATGTTCTAGGTATCCTTTTGTGTACAAGAGCAGTCTACTTAGTGTATCGAAGAAATCCGCAAGGTGTCAGGCAAGAAAAGCTTGTTGGAAAGTCATGCTTTATCGTTGGATACACCATAAAGCAACGTAAACAGAGCAATTATTGCGGAATAGAATCAGTTCTGGCCAACCAAAAAAACTAACTGCCCGGAATGAAACTTACATTCTTCATTCTGTGAACAATACTCAAAGAATTAGTGCTAAAAATTTGGAAACTTAACTCGACTAGAATATCTAAGTTAATGTTAGTAATTCATTGAAAAACCCAAAATTATTTAAAATAATTGGGTTTTAGAAGCTGTGTATCCAGGGTATGAATACTGGCCACTCTATTAGTAATTACACAACCCCAAATCTTAACAGACCCTCCAACATTTGTATCAGTTAAAACAATGTTCTGCTTTCTGAAAGCTTCATCCGTCTTTCGCCACACGTTCTGATATCCATCACTACAATAAAAGTTTACCTTGGTCTCATCCTAGAAAAACAATAAACGTTTTCCAAAATTCCAGGCACTCATATTGATATTTCTTGGAAAATTAGAGCTTCTTCTTTCTGCTTTCTTCTGATATGTATGTTTTGTTTCTGATTACACATCTTCTGAATCCCAATTTTTTTGTTCACATCTACACATCTGTAACATTAACTTGCATATCCTGGGCAAGTGAAGTAGCCAAATCTTTAACACTAATTATTTGAGTTTTTTTCACAGAATAAATAATGTATGTTTTATTCCGGGCAGTTAGTATCCTTTGTTGACCAGAACGAATCCCCCAAAATTATTCTGTTTTATGTTTCTTTATGATGTATCCAACGCTAGAGCATGGCTTTCCAACAATCTTGGCTATGCATCAGTACCTTTCACCTTCCGCACGTAATTTGAAATGAAAGTGAGCAGTTCCAATGTTGTTCAACTCAATTTGTTCCGCATGCTGCTTCTTTATGCCTATCACGGTGTGGATTGGTTCAATACATGTTTATGCTGGGGTTGTCCAAATACATTTTTTGCCATGAATTTACGTAGTTGTCACTCTTTCGTTGCCTGTTAACTTGTAGGTGTATCGAGTACTAGTTATTTCTATACCATTCTATCTAAGGTATCCAAATTATCATAAACAGGCAAGAGATTCGAAATGGGCCACGTTTTTCGTGTGATAAGGCTGCTTTTCCTCTTTGTTGAACTTGTTCAAATATTTTTGCTCTCTGTAGGTGAGACAGAAGCTTCTTGAAAGCTTGTCGAGATCGAGAATTTTAATTTAAAAAATTGTCAAATCAAGCAATAGCGCGGCGGAAGGGTGAGCAGGACAGAACGAGAACCATATTTGGAAAAGCTGGATAACTCCTCTGCATAGACTAACATTAGTTTCTGTTATTTCCTAAGTTTATTATTTAGTAAAAGCAGAAACTTTGTTGTTATTAGTTAGAACATAATATGCTTTAGTGATTTTTTTAACGTTACACAAACATTGTTAAATTCTGTAATAGCTGGGCAAGGGGAAGCCTTCATAATGACTATACGTATACTATTACAGCATTAAGAGCTAAGAGTTAAGAGAGATTCCAACAGCATTAAGAGCTAAGCAAAGAGATGGAGAAAGATATGAAATACAGGAGACGAGGGTTGGAAGGCGTAAATTTGATGGATAATTTTAAAAAGATAGCAAGAAAAAGTTTTATTGGTGTGTACTGTGCTCTGATTGGGCAGAAATTCGATATTTGATATGGGAACCGATTTTTGCCCAACATGGTCGTTTGGATTTACGAGTAAGTAAATAGGCCTATTTTCCTAGCATTTCCCCCATTACATTAGGGCTGGCAATGACAAAAGTCGAGGGCAAATGAGAGAGGCTTTTCAATGTTAAATCTTGTTGTTTAATCCTTATAATGACCACACTCTAATGTTTTGTCCAATAGATGGTAGCCATACTTCTAATATAGCTAGCAAAATTAAAGGTACATGTTTAGAAGAAAACATAATTAATTTTCTTCCAAAAATTTAGAGGGATAACGCTCCTTTAAAATTCAATTTCTTCTTCTAATTTGCAGTAATTTTGTCCCATTGACTGTGTATTGTATTTCAGAAGTCAAAATGAATCTCTCCCTGTTTTCGTAGAAAAGATTTTTATCATTAATATCAATAATGTTTGAATGGCTATATTATCGTCTTCATCTTTAGTTTTGAGCTACATTATGCAGCTTATAAAATTATAAATTGTAACAACATATACATCAGTGTAAAACTCACAAAATTTCCTATAACTTTTATTCGAACATTTTTTTCATGTTTTGACTCTGCAGGATATATGACCCAAGATAGATAACAGTTTGTTTTAATTTACCCTAAAATTATTCAAAAATTCCTACTCGTGAAGAAAACATTATGATATTTTTTTATATTATCCGTAATATTAGAACGGTAATAAGAAGAAGTAGCCATCTAGGTTTACTAGCTTAGGAGTTATGCCTCATAAATTATTAAGTGCAGATGGAACATCCAAGATCCATCCAGAACAGACAATTTTTTCAGAATGATGAAAGAGCCGCAATTACATTTTGAGATATTTTGTAGGTTAATAAGAGCGACATATGGAACATATCCCAATAAGTTTCGTCTCTTATTTTAAATCTTTAACTCAAACACTAATTTCACTGTACTATCAAAATTGAAAGCAACACCTCAATGCCTAAATTTCCTTTAAAATTAATGCCAAATAAATTAAGTTAATAATATTTAATTTACAAGTTAAAAATATGTAGGCTATTATGCAAGTCGATTGTTTGTTCCTTAATGTTGGTTCTATAGTTTGAAATGTAAACATAATTATAGTATGTAGTTTTATATTTTCATAACTAACAACCTTTAATGAATGATGTACTGGAAGCTACTTTTATCACAGCTATCTCTAATATTGTTGTAAAACGTAGTTGAAAATTACTGTCAATGTGATTTTTTATCTAGTGACCGCCACGACAATCTTCAAATCAACCATATACTTCAAATAAAGCGTATTTTTCTTCACAAACTTGATGATTTTTTGAATATTACTAACAAGGGACACCCGCGAACTCGGACAACAGAAACCGGATGAAAGTTTCTACAGGAACTAATTGCAGGTCGCTGAATCCAGTGGTGCTAGTCGTTTCCATGAAAAATCACGCAGTCAAGCAGTAACGGCGCCAGCTCATGTATGATAGGCCAATGTGCTAAAGAAGAGCTGAGAAGAAACGGGAAAATTGAAATGCTGAATGTAGTAAATATGATTAACGATTGACTCTACAATATGTAGAAGCACATGTGAATGCCGTATGTGAATCACAGTGTTGCCAACTCAGTGAAAAGAATGTGTAAAAATGGGAATGGAAGAAAGTGTCAAAAGAATGCGAAGTAGTGGAATACATAAAGAACCCGACACAGTAGTCGGGAATGAGGTTTTGTCATGTTATAAAACAGTGTTGCTAACTGCATAAAGGATAAAAGAGGTAATAAATGTACATTAGAAGCAAAAACAAAGACCTGCAATCGCACAAGATAAACGGGAGTGAATCAGCAGGCACAGAACAAGAGTGGTGTTACACATTGCCATGCAATACGCTGCATCTGGTGACAGATGTCATCGTTATGTACGGGCATGAAGAGTAACAGAGCAGTACCGAGACAAGAAATCATTATCACCAGGACCAAAAGAAACATGGAACCGGCGATGCGACGGTGATACCAGTAAATTGATACAATATGGAAGAACTTGAAAATACATTAGGCTGCTACACTGACCGGAAAGTGTGCGCGAACCATTTAATTCTCAAAGTGCAGATGTAGGTTGGCAAGGAAGTGGTCAAAGCTCAGAGACAGTATACAAATGTACAGCAGGCACATTTGGCCATCGCTATGGTAACAATCCTATGTCAAATACGCCACTAATGACATTATCAAATGACAATATGACTGAACCGATTTATTACCCGGCCTTCTGCCAAGCATACTGCAACATAGACTTGTAGATCGGTGCGGAAAGTTAATTGTAGATCACAGAGTGCAGCTTGATAATGAAATAACGATCGTTTAAATTCACCTTTTGACACTTTCTTCCATTCCCATTTTCACACAGTCTTTTCACTGAGTTGGCAACACTGTGATTCACATACGGCATTCACACGTGCTTCTACATATTGTAGAGTCAATCGTTAATCATATTTACAACATTCAGCATTTCAATTGTCCCGTTTCTTCTCAGCTCTTCTCTAACACATTGGCATATCTTCCAAGAGCTGGCGCCGTTACCGCTTGACTGCGTGATTTTGCATGGAAACGACTAGCACCACTGGATTCAGCGACCTGCAATTAGGTCCTGTAGAAACTTTCATCCGGTTTCTCCTGTCCGAGTTCGCGGGTGTCCCTTGTAAATGGGAGAAAACAAGATATTTTTAAATCCTTGGTTGTCGAGGCCAGTAGAGACGCAAAGGTGGGGCAGGAGGCGAGCGGGGCTCTCGTCCCGGTAAACAACTGTGAAGGGGGCCCCCGCTGCTCAACAGTGGAACTATTGAAAAAAAAGGTAGGCCCAAATTAAAAAACTCAAATTTAAAATATAAGCTCCAAAACCATCTTACGTTGTAGTAAAAGGTCCAATAGACGCTAGACTATGTCGTTTGTAATTTCGAAACGCATAATAATTACTGTATGTCCGCTCTAATTTGCTCATTTTTTTCGACAGTTTCAGAACACGGTTATATATATTTTCTATCTGCAGCAGAAATTGGTGCAAACAATTTGTCATGTAAATATGATAGGCAGAGTCGTTGTGATGTATTTCAGCGGCCCAGGTATTTGTAGAAAATATCGCTCCCCGTTTTTATTGGAATTTTATTTACCTTTTCAATTTAGGAATTGATAAAAGAAACGTAATAATGCGCATGCCACTTATCATATGTTTATAAATTTTGCGAGAAAAAAATATTATAACAACTCCAATTGCCTGTGATTTGCATAAAAAAACGAACCTTTTTTTTTCAATCTGACAAATTTTTATTTCGGTGCTCAGTACATTTGGAGTTTTTCTTTTATATGTAGTTTTGAAACCACCGATTTGGTGCTCCAGCTTTGGCACCCAAGGCAAGTGCCTCGGCCTCACTAAAGCACTGATGGTAAGTTTTCTAGTTTGGTTATAGTGCAATCATATCTTTAATGTAGTTGAGGTAATATGTGTACATCGAAAATCTACATTTCCCAAATGCATTGAGACGCACAAAAAAGATAAGCGAGCTAACCTTTGATTTTTCGTTAATCTGAATAAATACTTTCAGGGCATCCAACATTTAGCTGCCACTAGCTGCAACTCTTCTACGTAAAACATCCTCAAACGTGAGAAAATGCATTGCGTGTATGAATACTTGGCGATGATGAGTATAAAATCAGCTTTTTTTAAAATAAAAGATAGCGGAGAAATGTAGGACTGGTTAACAGTAGTTACGATGTATTGAAAAGGGGTGGAGTGGGAGCTGATGTGCAAGAGCGAGGGATTAGACTCATTAATGGAATTAGGTGCAAAAGATCATATAATTTCTTCCATGAGTTCTTTCTTACCTCTGAAAAGGGATATAAATATTTCCGAAGTGATGATTGAACTCCTGATTAGCCCGGAACATTTGACAACAAATTTGCACATTTTCTTCGATTTAGCAACTCGTAAGATGTCTGACATAGTACTACAAATGTATAAATAATATAATTTCCTAGATGTAAGCACACAGTATATCTGAAATATTAATACAGCAGGTAAAAGTCAGATGTCCATTTCGAAACGGATTCTTCTGCAAACATTTTGAAATTGAGATATTGGCATTGTTGAGTTCGTTTTATACTTTCGAACACTTTTCGATTCCAAAAGTCGTCAGATTCATTTGAATTTTCTGAGAAAGTAAAGAACAGTAATTAATAGTAAAAGTTGCATATAATTTGATCTCTTCCAATATTATTTCGAAAAGGTAAACTATTGCTAAGCTTTTACCTTCTCCAACTATGATTGAGGTATTCAAACCTGCAAATTTCCCCTAGCGTTTAAAACTTAGAAGTGTATAGCAAATGTTTGTGTTATTTTCCTAACATTTATAGCGCTTAGAAAAGAACACGTTTGGAAGTGAAATCTATATGGTTCACTAATTCAACACTTTTTTGTTACGTTTCTTTTACTCATACGTATACTGAAATATGTATTTAATATCACATATTGTTCATGTTACATTTGAACGTAACTAAGGAAGTACAACATATTGTTAAGAGCTTATTGTTGTTTCATATCTTTAGCGCATTAGAGTCAATATGCATTATTTATAATTTTCGTGAGTTCCCCATGAGCCCAACGAATAAATTCTTTTGGAAGAAACACTTTGTTTTGTACCTGGGGACAGTGTGGGAATTAGCGGGGGTATGCCCGGGATTTTCCCCATGGCAAATAAGTTTCCCACCCTGACAAATTTATTTTTTGTCCCTGCCAGGGATAAATTTCTCTCCTCTAGAAAATGTTTCGATCAAGATCAGATAGAAAATCGGAACATCTTTATTTGGCAGAAGTTGAAACTATTTTCATGAAAGGGTTTATGAATTTTTCTAGCAGCTAAGAAACCTATTTTGTAGTCGTTTCTTTTCTCATGTTTATGAAGGATAAGACATACAGTCCCATTTTCCAATAGGGGGTTACTATATCATTCACGTTAATGTACTTCGTAAACATCGCAAAAGAAATGTCTTCCAAATAGTCTTCTTAGCTGCTTATATAAGTTGATATATCCTTATGACTTCCATAAAATTACAGGGTGGTTTTCGAAATCCTTGATAGGGCCATAACTCAGCTCCTGGTGCACAGAAATCTTTGAAACAAAAAATGTCAATACCAAAGTGCATGTACGGAATCACGTGGAGATGCTTTTGAAACCAGTGGCGTCTCGAGAATACCTCTACGGCGGGAAACTTCAAAATTTAAATAGAAACAATAGTTTATTTTGCTTTCTTTAAAAAAAAATGTTGAATAACTTTCAGCTGAAACATTGTTTAATATCTCGTAACGTTTGGGAACTACAAGAGTTAATTAGTAGGTCAACAGTTAACTTATCAAGTAGCCCTTGTAACTGATGATATTTTAAAATATTTCATTTGAAAGTTTTTCAAACTTTCGTGTTTGTTTCAAACGATGCAAAATCAACCACTGTTTTTTTTGGTTTCTCACCCCACAACAGTATTCGCGGGACGCCCATGTTTTCGAAAATTTCACCGTTTGATTCCGCATATCCCATTTAGTATTTCACTTTAGTTTGGAACCTTTATTTACTATTTTCTTTGAGTTACAGCATCCAAAAGATCCAGAAAACCTTCTACATATTAATTTTGAATATTAATTATGTGTTCTAGCTGCCAAACTGTATGAGCAATGAAAAAAGTGTTTCATCTAAAAGTTGTTCGAAATTTAGCGCTTATTTCAATGGGAGCAAAATCAACCCCTGTTGTCATTTAAAAGCTATATGGTTTTCATTACATCTGATTAACACTCAACTGAAATTAAATTTTAGCTCGAGCATGCATTTTTTGGAATATTTACTTAATGACAAATTTCGAGGAAATAGTGATTTTGTGGCATACTTGAAAAGAAGTGTCAATTATTTTTCGTAAAGAACCTATCATTTCTCTGAACCGTACCTATAAGTACGTTTTGACGGCTAAATTCACGATTAAAATCATTGTGTTTGTACAGAAGCACGGGATAACATTAACTTAAAACTTTCGTCGCAAAAATGTTCTTTTTCTGTTATATACAATCAATCGTTGTTAACAATGATTGTTTGAATTATAAATAGACAGTTTACTTCTGTTTCTGCCCTAATTACGACGACAAAATAGTATGTCACTTACCATGTTGTTCCTCAAAGCTGTTCGATTAATAATGTGATATGTTTACATATAAGATAGAAAAATCAAAGTATCAGATTGTTATAAAAGATGTGTTAATTAGTTTTGTTATCTGCAATTTGCTTCTATATTTAAACTGATCCTAAGAAAAATCTAAATTATATTTAGTTAAGTACTGATCTAACAATATGACTTCATAACTTACTAGGTTGTTTAAATTACCAACGCAATGTCATATTCTTCGAATTTATTGTGTCTAAGTAATTTCATTATGTATCTTTAAATTAACATTATTTAATGTTGTTATAAAATCTACTTTTAATAGTTTAGCTTGGTATATAATGACTCAAGACATACAAAGTCTTGCAGAGAACTTATAGTCTAGAAGATAGCAGCCCTCTTTTGGGTTGTTGAAAGCCAGATTTCTTTATTTCTTCTAACCAGTTTTATTAGGTACGGTGTTTTAATAAAGTGATAATGTTGTGACTGGTGGTCGTACATTTTTCTAAATTAATTCCATCTTGAAAAGTTTAATTGAAAGTTGATGAATACCATTTTAAATTTCCTCACAGAGCCCTCCATCAATTTCAGTTGTCTTTGGGTTGTGTTTGTGACCTCAGATTCGAAGTTTTTTCATTCTCTTGATTAACCATTCATTCATTGATCTTCATGAAAATCGGAAGCAATGTAAATACCTGTATACTTTCTACGACTACTGAAAGTAGTCTCGAAATTTTTTAAATATAACTAGACAGCAAGATCTGGGAACAAAAACTCATAGTGTTGACTGAAATTATCTTACAGGTTTCTGTAACATATTTGGGAACGGTTCTCCTGTCTTAATTTTGTTGGTAGCAAACCACATCAAATTCCATGTTTCATTCTCGATTCTAAACAAAGAAGAAAAATTAATGCAACCTGGACACTGAGGTTTTCTTTAAACGAATCATAGATGGTGCTACCAGATAGGTAGCTTAATTTTGTTTTAGGAATTAAATATAAGCTACTAAATTGATACATCTTCTTTAGCTTTTATAACCAATTCACTTGAAACACGATTCTTTAAAAAGTTGATTAACCAAACAAAAATAACTAAACTCATTTTAAATTATTTAACATATTCATAAAAGAATATTACAAGTTTAAGATAAAAAAGACTAATATATCGGATGTTTTGTAAACAGAAGTATGTTTCGCGCATGAAAAGGATTTCTTATATCAAAGGAACTGAAAACTTCTAGCGATACTTAAATATTAATTTTTGAAACTGCTTTAGGTACACTTTTAGTCGAATTGTCATGACTAAATCACCATATCTGTTCTGCCTTGCAATATGTGTAGCTGAGGTGTTGAATCATCCTTATAAAAATACTTTCTTTAAAGTGCTTTGTATGGATTGTTAAAAAAAAACTTCATCGCACCTTGGAGAGCAACATAGACATATTTGTTAGTTAAGGCCGGTAAATAGTATATGAACATACAAAATTGAGTACATAATACCTGACTGATTGTGAGATGGACCAAACAGTCGTTTGGAGACTGATAAAAACAGCAGTGGACAGGCCAACTCTTACTTTGCATTCTCTCCATCTCTGCTTAGAACTTCCGAATTACTATCATGTCAAAATGTGCCTTTTTTTTGTCTTATTAAGTCACGTGTCATAATAACTGCGACTTTCGACGCTGGTAGTTCTTTTGACAAACTCCTTATTTTGAGGAGCGGATGAGAATAGTCCTCGACCTCCAAAACTCTTCTGACCATTTCTATTAATTTTTCGCTAATCTGAGCGTGGGTCTCACCACAATAATAATAATAATTATTATTATTATGAAAGCTTTGTTGCACCTGAGAGAAGGATGTACTTTCTAATGCGTTTCGTAAGTTGTCAGATAGATAAGAGGAAAGAATAAGCACCTACACGGTTTAAACTGTTAAATAAATTAAAATGTTAAGTATGTATGAACAAATACATTTTTAGAAGTGCTGATACCTTGTGATTTAAAGTTCCTGGATTTTGATTTCATGGTTAAGATTTTACTTTAAGAGGATTAGAACACATCCATAGAAGCCTCCGAACTCATGACATTAATATCTAATTCATCATCGTTTTTTTGTTTTACAAAAGGAAGTATAATAATATATATATATATATATATATATATATATATATATATATTTTGGAGAAATCATGTTAGATAGACAAACCGTGCAGAGACATAAAAATTAAGGCATATCCTATTGTTGGGAAGTCTCGTGTATGGGTGAAACTAGGTGTGGGGGTAAATCCCTTTGCTGCACATGTACTTGGCTCAGCACAAATGTACAAAACAAAGCATGCAAGCAAAAGCATACAAATAGAATGAATAGAATAACAAATCTGTCTATTTTACACAATCGATTCATCTCATTAAGGAAGGCTCAGTCCAGGTACGCACATCTAACAGAAGTTCACACCCGGGAAACAATGACTCACGCAATGGAAACCAAAAAGAGGCGTCGTTGTAGTTGGAGTTGTGGGGTGTGGGTTCCAGAAACACCTTTCCAAGACCATCAATACTTTTCATTTTAGAGGGCCCGAAATGAACTTTTGATACTGATCAGCTTTCAAAATACAAGACAAGGCATTAAGTAAATATAGTACCTTAAAAGAATAAGGATGTATCAAAACAGAATATACTTCCCATTAAACTTTACGTGGCCTTCATTTGTGATTTGTCAGGACTCTACAGTAGAGCTACTTAGATTATAACTTTAGCGCTGGTTTTATGTTGATCATAACAAGTCTTGTGTGTCAAATTGCTACGTTTGGAAGAATGACAAGAACCTAATACTACAAATAGTAGCAAAGGTGTGTTAAATGGTCTTCTTGTGGGTAACATTACGTTCCCAAGACATAAGAGCTAA
The DNA here is from genome assembly GCA_022664845.1 of Lepisma saccharinum. Lineage (NCBI taxonomy): Eukaryota > Metazoa > Arthropoda > Insecta > Zygentoma > Lepismatidae > Lepisma > Lepisma saccharinum. The sequence goes on along the minus strand of JAGDQP010002745.1, from coordinate 29,860 downwards.
CGGGGATCTATCTGGTAATCTTGGTGGGTCAGTCCAAACCTGGCTCAACCCTTTTTCACGAGCACAATATGTACGAAAGGGAACAAACCCTATAGGAATGTTTGATCTTCGAGATAATACACTTATATAGGGTGAGGGTTCAAGTCATCGGTCAATTAAGGGACTCGTTTAGTTATATTGATTCCAGATTTCTTTCTTGGCATATTACATTTTTATTTATTTCTTACTTTCATTCTTTACACATTTCTCAACTGCAACAAAGCACTTGTAATGCAAAATTTTACACGTAATTCGGATTAATATCACGTGTAGGAAAGTAGGTGATTTTTACCAGTTGTTGTCCACTCAGAATCACCTTGTTATTTTAACTGTGCTTTACGTGAACTATAAATATATTCTTCTAAATTGTTAAATATAATCTAAAGGAAATCCCATATTTTTAAGAACATAAAACCAATATTTATGAGAGAGCGTGTCCATCCATCTTGAATAAATAAAAACACAGCTTTCTGACAAGGCTGAATTCTTTAATAACAACACTAACTTAAAGCCTTACAGCTTCGGAAGTTTACCACTTCCTTTCTCAGATTACACTCTAGAACTGAAATTAGAAAAATTACTTAATCAATAAAGTAGGTCGTCTTTTCATTCCACCAATCAGGGGCCACTACTAATTAAAAGTTCACTTTTCTTCCCTCTAGCGCTGCCCTACCCAGGGCGAACGTACTACCCTTTAACATATCAAGTTTGTAAAGTGTAGTTGTAGTTATTTCTAATTTCATTTGTAGAGTGTAGTCTGAGGATGGAAGTGGTTTAATTCCGAAACTGTTACGTTTTAAGATATTGTTGTTGTTAAAGAATTCAGGCTTGTCAGAAAGCTGTTTTTTATTTAATCTTTACCGTCTATGATTGATCTACTGCTTCAGTGTTGAAAACTGCATTAAACTGTGAAAATGTGAAATCATGAAGACACTAAATTCTAAGAGTGAAAGGACACTTTCGTCAGATATTTAAATAAAACGTTCTAACGTTTCTTGTACATACCTTACTCCTGACATCTTTTGGTATGTTTTTAACACTGAGAAAAGTTTTCACGTCATTTGTTATTTTTACAGTCTGGATTCGTCTTTACATACTTTACCTTCGTCGCTACAAATAAAAGAACAAACCTGACTAGTGGCCATGATGACCACTGCAAAATGATGATAAATGGCTCTTTCGAGTTTGAAAAATAACTTACATCCTAAAGCATTGGAATCCCATCTAGAAAGATCACATTTTCTATCCAAAGCAAGTTAAAAATTACTCTTTTTGTATTGAGATTTCAGTTTGATGGTCGTTGTATGAAAATGAAATATTCCTCGCTTCCAAATTTACGGTCACTTTTTTTTATAAAAGTAACATAGAAACAGTATCGTAAACAGCCATTTCCACACTATGTATGTTTATTTTCCCCTTGATTAAGGCCTTATCTAATTTCCTTTTCTGTAAAAGGGCCACGGCTGAGTTGCATACATTCGTCCTGAGACAACGTATTCATAACTTGGCGGAACTGCGTACATACTTTTCATGTGTTGGTTTAACTCGTAAACGTTGTTTATTATAGTGCTGTGTGTACCAATACACAGAATAACTTGTATCACCTGAAAATTATCATAAATGTGTAAAATTTTGTGGGAGAACAATAAGTGAGCTTTCATTTGTTTAGTATTTGCCATAACATCCTAACCTTCGAAAAATGCTTGGGTTGGACAAAAAAATCTAAAAACACGTCATACAGGACACGTAAGTGTGGCCCGCCACTGTACACCACGTGTTGCGGTTGCCGATCGTGTTTTGTTTGCAATGTGTCATGTGGACCTTCCTCTTCCGTCAGCAGTACCCAGTTCACCTGTGAGTGTCGTGGTGTGCAAGTGGTGCGGTAAAATGGGCGACCTGACAGACTTCCAAAGAGGCATGATCGTTGGTGCCCGTCTGGTTGGAGCTTCAGTGACAACAGTGGCGACCATTGTGGGGGTATCGACAGGCACTGTGTCCAATGTCACGAGGGCATAGACAATGCATGGGCAAACAACGTCTGCAAGCACAACAGTGGCCGAAAGACAATTCTGTCCGATAGGGACAGGAGGGCATTAAAACGGATTGTAGCAGCTAAAAAGCAGACCACTGCAATGAAAATTACGTCTGAACTCAATTCCGGCCTACAGAACCCGGTTTCATCAAAAACAGTGCGACGGGAACTTTATAAAATGAAAATCCATGGCAGGGCCGCGATCGCCAAACCTCTGGCCACAGCAGTAAATGCGAAGCGGCGTATCCAGTGGTGCAAGGACCACAAGGAGTGGACGCTTGATCAGTGGAAACACGTAATGTATTCCGATGAATCGACCTACACCTTGTTTCCAACAACCGGTCGTGTTTACGTATGGAGAACACCGTCGCAGGCCTATGATCCAGACTATCTGCGCCCAACTGTAAAGCATGGGGGTGGTTCTGTTACAGTATGGGCAGTGATATCGTGGTTTTCTGCAGGTCCCATCATAGCCCTGCATGGAATGATGAATGCTGAGGCTTATGAGGCCATTTTGGGGCACCAGGTTCTACCCATGGCCCACACATTGTTCCCAGATGGTGATGGCATCTACCAAGATGATTTGGCACCCTGTCACGCTGCAAAAACGGTGCAGTCAAGGTTTGAGGAGCATGACCAGGAGCTATCACACCTCCCCTGGGTCCCACAATCACCAGATCTGAACATCATTGAGTCATTGTGGTCTGTGTTAGAAAGGCGTGTTCGGTCTCATTACCCTCCACCATCATTCCTTAAAGGAACTGGAGCATATTTTGGAGGAAGAATGGTACAACATTCCACACACCACGATTCAGGAGCTGTATACGTCCATTCCACGTCGGATCCAAGCTGTTTTAGACGCAAAAGGAGGCCTCACACCATACTAGGTATGATTTTCACTTTTTCAAACGTTTTAGATTTTTTTGTCCAACCCCTATGCTTAATGTTTTTCTATAATAATAATCATTATATTGCTGCTTGCGTGTGTGTGTTGTCTTGCATAATGTTGGCTACATCTTATAATTTTTTTATCATCGTTACAATTTTTATCTGATTCTTGAAATATTTAGTTTATTGCTGTTACGTTTACAAATTACAATCTTACAAACAGACTAAATTAAGATAGTGACTTAATATACAATGCTTTTAATTCTTCACCGTAGATGATGACTTTGTGGAGTTTATCGAAGCTATTTTTTAATGTTTTGGGGGTTTTGACGGGCAGTGATAACAACATTCCGAAAAACAGTAGGGGAAGTCAGTTTAATATGAGCAGGACGAAGCTTATACCCCCGTATCTTCCACATGCATTGCGCAAGAGCTAAGCAACAAAGTTGGTAGCCTTGTTTGGAGTTTCGAGGTTGACGAGAGTGGAGTCCAAGCTAGTGAGCTGCTATTGTGGTGTAATAAAGGAGAAGTTCAAAGGTACGTACAATTAAAAATGTATACTTTTTGAGCTATAGTTAAATCAGGGTAATGGAAAATAAGCTACAACGAGGTATTCATTCGTTATATAAAATATATCACTTGATTCATAGTCAGTTCCGTCTAGGACACAACGCCTGTCGTTTGTTCACTTCTTTCTGATAATCATAGCTGCAAAATACAGTGCATTAATAAAAAACACTAGCAGTCGGTGAAATATGAGCTTTTAAATTCACTTTCGATTAAGATAAGAAAATTACAGTTCGTAATGACAAACAATGTTGTGGCCGTCATGTCGCGTCGGCCGGTAGTGTTGTTTGTCTAAAAAAACGATGGAAAGCAGGCAAAAGTGCAGTGGAAAGGGTGGCAAAATTTAACTTAAGCGTGTAGAGATGCGCATGTGAACTCTTAAATATATTGTATACGGTACGGTTTAAAACCACACGCAGAAACTTTGGTGGTTCAGTGTTAGTAGTAAAGTAATTTGTATTTTACGTTGTACGTTATTATTTTTCATATAGAATTGGATATTAAGCATTACATTCAATTCATTAATATGTTACAAGTTCTGCATTATAGATGCTGCAATCATCTATCATTTTTGTTTTATTTTCAAACTATACATATGTTTAGCAATCTTGAAATAAATTCTTGTAGCAACATTAACTTTTAAAAGTTTCCTCAATAAAAAAATATCTACGTGATTTCTGAAATAATTTATTATAACAGACATTGGCAGTACACCTTAAAATTACAGAAGTATTTTGAATCAAATATTTTACTTATTTAATTAGGTTAATTAAAATCACGTTAATTGCATTATTTTACTGTTTCTATTTTTTTTCGAAATGTATAAAATGACATTTATTATAAGTCCCTTTACTGCAAAAATAAAAACAATATTATCTTTGTGAAAGTAAAAAAAGGGCTTCTTCTGACGTTGCTTCAAGCACAAATACGAAGATTGTAAGTGATTTTTTGTGCTCTCTATATCTTTTTTGCACGTTGTACGTGAGTCTCAGTAAAGAAGACGATTAGACACGCAATTACAAAGGTAAATATTTAACTACACATTTACGAAAATGAAAATAAATATTTACAAGAAGCGGGTGACGGAATTATCAATACAATGGCAACTGGATTGTATAGTTGAAGAAAAGTTAATGTAACGATTTGATAGAACCTTACAATAAACAGTTAATTCTGTTCATTAATCAAGACGGTATATTGTGATGTTTTGAATACCCAAAGGAAATTATAATTCTTCATTTGCGACTCTTTTAGTCTGATTAAGGCAAATCTGTATTGTTTGTGAACTGAAAGTCAGTCATCATATGCTGCTTTCTTATGAGCAAAGTCATGAGCTTGGTGCATAAATTCGTAGCGTTTGCTTGTAATATGGCAGTTCTACCATTATCAGCCGTTTATTATTATTATTTTTTGTCATTTATCATTTGGAGTGGCATATGTTACTGTTTATCCAATATCGTAATGCATTGTACATGGATCCGCGGTTCAGAAGTACTAAATAGGTAATGTCAACTTGAAAGTTAGCTTCCGAATATTACATGAACTTTATTTATGTTTGATAGTCCCCAATGGCAAAAAGGGCACCAACGTCATGAAAGGATAAACCGCACTCGCGATATGAAACAATCTTTCCACCATCAAATATGGAAACCTAATGTCAGGGCTGCCGAATTCGACGACAAGACATCATGCGATCTTATACATACATTCCCATGAAACCATCAGTCGTCTACCACTGCACTGTGACTCTGTGGCCTGCCATCCGTTGCTTTTCCTAGATGTATACTCGTCGCTTCAGATGCGTCGTATTCTTCACTTGATAAATTTGCATTAATCGAATGTATTTTGTTTGTTGTTGTATTTTCAATATTTTACGTATATCGGTACGCATTTTATTTTATTTTAAAGCTGCCGAAATAGGGGACATATCTGGTTAGATTTTTCCATAGGCGCGGTGCACAAGGTCAAATCCAGCCCTATACAGGTTTGAAAATTTCAGCTCCATTGAAAAAGGAAAGGATAGGAACCTTAAGTGAATAAATTAGAATGTAACTGAGATCACAGTTCTTCTACTACAATTAAAATGCCCATAACCCTATATTATTCATATAGGCCTCTATCGGTGTCCTCCCCAACTATAATTGGACCCACTGAACTGCCGCGAGACTTTACGGTTCATACTCTGGAAAAGGGCCGGATCCGTTACAGCGGTTCGCTTTCGTTATAAGTTTTAAATCCTACGGAGGATTATTAGAGCCAGGCGAAATCACATTTATCTGCCCACTTTCGACCCGCCAGAATTTCCTTTATGGAGAAGGTCTTCAGTGAAGTACCCAATTGGGCAGCCTTTATAGGTTTAACAGAAGATCCAACCAACCACCCTATTTATCTGAATAAAGCCATATGGATGCCTTTACTTCAGAAAATTTCTTTGTGCCACAAAAGTAATACAAAGGTAGTAACCATTTCGAAAATGTCAGCTTGGCCGATTGATTAAAATAACAAAATAACAGGGTAAAAATTCCGGCACAGACAGTTGAGGCTTCGAATATCGTCGCAGATATTCACAAACCAATAAATATATAAAGCAAAAATAATTCAAAAGCCTACTGAATATGAATCAGCCATTGTATGTGACATACCGTTAAGAAAAGACGAATACCAAGTACAATGACCACGGCACACTGTACCGGATTCATGAATAAATTGTGTCCTGGATGGCCAACTAAAGATATCTTGGCGCTCAGAACAAGGTTGAGCTGAGAAAGTTAGAGCGGAGGTTCGGCGGTATCAACACAAAAACAGTTGACAGGACTTGTACGACACGCCACAGTTTAAAGTCACATTCCAGTGTGATGAAGACTATCGAGTGTATGTAAGGAATAAGTGTGACAACCATAATTGAGTTTCGATAAAAATAAAGACACGATAAAGGAATAACAAGGTGGTACGTTCAGTACTCCAAGTGCAATGACTTAAAACACGTAACAAGTTCAGACTTCTGGTAAGGAAATCTTAATGTGGGGAACATGAATGCGCCAATTTAACTTAGTACCAAATATTAGACCGAGGTAACGCACAAATCTAAAAAAACAAATCTGCAAACAAATAACAATTGTGTTAATTGCAAAAATATACTGACACGGTCTTCGTGACTGAAGAGCGAAATCCAGTCTGTTGTGACCAGCCAACAAGATGGTTAAGGGGTAGGTCGATCTACTCAGGTGCGAGGTTGACATTCACAGATTTACGAACAATAGAATCGTTAAGTCATCAACATATAAAAGACTTTCCACAAAAGGGCGAATACAAGTCATAACACTATTCACAGCAATATCGAACAGGCGTGAGCCCTAGATGACTAAAGGGCATCTGCTCTACGAAGGCTGCTCTAAGAAGATTAACAAACTCTTCTGGGTCAGTACGATGTAAGGCATTATTGTGCTTCAGAGTAGTCAATAGCTGAGAGCGACAATTGCCCTGCAAATGCCTGAGCCGGTTCCACACGTCTCGAATAGGCGTTTGGGAGTTAATAAAAGATACGTACACACGAAAAGATATACGCCAAGTTTGTTTCATGAACGGCGAATTTATGTTTGTGACCTATGAAATGCGTTCAAATTCGTCGCAGTAGGATATCAGTTCAATACCCTTAGAGCGCGATTGAGCCTTCGTCTTCCTAATTCGAGCTCTATGTTCCACTAGTAAACAGAGCGACGACGTACCGTTAGCCTACACTATGGGCTAAAATTTCTAATAGCTAAAATTTCAAGCTAAATTAGTCAACCGAATCACTCGGAGGCATATCTTCTTGATTAATGGTTGAACACGAGTTTCATATTTATTCCAGTCATCATGCTTCAGATGTCAAAACTGTAATTTTCGTGGTGCTTGATAAAGATTAAGAAAGTCTAAAATTACCGAAAAGTGGCCAGTAATAAACAAGTCATCATATACGTGCCATGACGGCATGAGTGCAAGAACTACACTGCAGAGAGACAGGTCCATGGCTGAGCATGTGCCACTTGCTAAACTAAAATGCGTATTAGCACCAAGATTTATTAAAACTAAGCTACAGGGGCTAATAAATATTCAGCAGTTTTATCACGGATATCTGTACGGATACTATCCCATACGACGTTATAGGAGCTAAAATCTCAAACTAAAATAATATGGTGCTGTAGAAAATTCTAATGTTCAAGGAGTATAAAGTGTTGTTCCTTGTTATGTATAAATTCAGGATTGTAACATGCTGCTCAAAGTGGACGCGAACAGCAACCGCTTGCAAGTTGGTATCGATGTGGACAAGTGTCTAATAGAGAGTGTTAATAATCCCAATTACGACACATGCACGACCATCGCTTGGATAATCTGTGCGATAAAGTATTTATTCTTTAAGATCGGAGAGTCAGTTGTTCTAAATTTGGTTTCCTGAATGCAGAACATAACGGGAGAAAGATCTGCTTAAAATATTTTGAGTTCTCTATTGTAAGAATGAAATTCGTTACGATTCTATTGGATGGGGATGATGAGGATCTAGAAAAATATAACATTTTAAGTTTAGGTGTAAATTTCCCTTTCCTTTACATGTGATTCTATTCCGTGTCCATCAAACTGTCCTCAATCATGTCTGAGGTCAAAGATGAACTCGATTAATCAATTGTATGTGGAGACTCTTCCTGAGCTAGCTGAGTAGCCAGAACGTGGGTCAGACACTTAATGCTTGTCGCAAAAGGCAAAGCTCTTGGAAATTTTGAAACTATATGGGGGACTAAAAGTAGATCAAGGCCTGGAATCCTAGAAGACTGCGCAGGTGTCTTTTGTCCATCAGCATGTGCCGGCTCAACCTGATAAAATGGGGAGACTTCCTGAACCCCAGGAGATTTCAAACGTTGACGTCCCTCTGTTTGAGTCGATATATCAGATATATGTGTGCAAACTAATACCAGTTTAACATGGCTTCTGGCTGTTACTGTTGAATGAGCACCATATGAAAAGATGCGATCAGCTGCTTTTACTCACCCTTTTACATCTCTGGCAGATATTTTCTCCAGTACTATCAGTTCTGAAATAGTATTTTTTAACACAGGGCAGTCAGGCGACGTTACGTTATCTGACATACTAGTGTGTCCATACTGCTGGCATTTAAAACAACATGGTGGCCTGGGTACATAAGGACAGATAGGCAAGCAGTAGAAAGCAGTTTTCACATGCTTAGTAAGCTGGGGCCTGGCAAATTTCAAATTGAGAGAACCCGTGCATTGTAGTTTGTCAGTCTTTCTGCTATTGATTTGTCTAACATCAACTATTGTATTTGAATTAGGAAATACGATAACCCCTTCTAACCACCTGGACTATCGGTTTTGTTTTCTACTTTGATTACAAAGTATCGAGTGATACTCAGAACAATAGTTTGCTGTTCCTCTACTATATTTTTTTCTGTATTTTGTCACTGGTTGATTCACTAACTGTATGCGCATTCTTATTTTTATCGGTGACTTTCTCTTCATTCTGTCTTTTCGTCTTCTGGTTGTTTGTTAACGTAACTTACTTAGTGTTAGTATGTTTCGGTTCCATAATGAAACAAAGCCGTAAATGACCACACTTCTCTGCCACTGTTCGAAGGAGCCAACGAGGCTGTCGGGTCTTACCCTCATGACCCTTGTCAGAGGGTTAGAAATCAAGGCACAATCATAAATGGCTTGGCGTCGAAATCACTTGCACAACCGACTGATGGATACTTGAGACAACTACTCCTCTAAGCGTTGGTGAGATCAAAGATCCGGGTTAGATTAATTAAAATCGAAGAATCCACAATAGTGTTGGCAGTCCGAGGGAAATTTCCCGGAAACTAGAAAATCTAAACTACAGGACAGGTAAAAGGACAAACAAGGCAAAGAAATTGGAAACTTTTGTTGAATCTTTCTCGCACTTTTTATGTGTACAATACAGTAATTTTGAAAATAAACTTGGGAGACGGGGAGGTTTAAAAAACGGGATTTTTTTCACAATCCTGAAGGAAATATGTGCGACGGGAATCTGAAACGACTGGTTGAGAAAAGAGACAAGCTGTCATTTATCTCGAATATTTGATTTTCGGTGCCATCTGTTAGCCAGTTCAATGCATCACGTCCCTAGTAAATAATAAACGTAATAATAATAACAAAAGACCAGGGCAATTGGGTACAAAAGAACTAAAAATATGGATATATAGGAAGAAGGCATATGTGTCAAAAAGTACAAAATACTTTTTTGTCAGACAAAATAAGAAATATATCGTAACCTAGTATGCTTTGCCGTGTATCCTTAAATTAAAATTTAATGTTTTAAACCTTAACTTGGGCGTGAATCTGGGTTAGTATTAGTCAGTGCTCTAGCTTGAATCCCTGTTACTTCTATTGTTTACTGAATTCCTTGATGTGTTTTATTATATGTAACCTAGTTGATTAATTGAACAAGGTTTAGAATGCAACGGATTAAAATTCAAGGTAAAGTTAACTTAGCAAGGTTCTTGACAACGTAGTAGTGCAATAGAACGTGGCTAAGTCTTAAGAAATTGGCATGGAGCGGGTCACGCACAATCCACCTATAAACGATCTCTAATCCATTGTTCAACTTTTTGGTTCTTTTGGGGCTAAACTTGACCGTATGCCATATTTTCTTAAGTTTTTTCTATAACACTTAGTTTTTCATGAACCTTAATTTTATTTCAAATAAACTTACAAGGTTTAGGTAGTCAGTGTGGTGTTTAGAAACCTTCGGTAGTCCAGGAAACGGTGATGTAACCTCAAACCGAGCAGTTGTACCTAACTTAGTAGAGGGCTAATTTTGCATTTGGGTGATACTGACACCGATTATCATGACTTACATTTTCTAGAAATCTCCTAAATCGTCACAATGACGGTATAAAACAGTTTTATCGACATTAAATAAAATATCTGCTGCTTCGGAAATTATTTTATCATATTTAGATTTGCTTTTCACGACGTGACTCAAGCACTAAAGCCTGTCGCTACGAATCGAACGGGCCCGAGTTCAAAGCCCGAAAGAACATTGGAGACTTTTCTGTGTTTCCATGCCTTGCTTTCTCAGGTGTTGTTAACCTCCTATAAAATTCAGTACTATAGTGTCCTTGGTAATCCTGGGCACCTTGGGAGGCAATGGCAAACGACATGGGACTGAACACCACACCTCAGTTCGTGCTGAGTAGGTGGAGCGCTAACTTATCATTCCCCATACGCCGTTCACACCAAGTGCGCTTAGCACAGGGGATAGCGTCATCTTCTTTTTAAAATGCTTTTAAGCTGCAAACTTACTTTTGCGCAACGATAATATATTTATTAGCGCACCCGTATGAACGTCAGGGAATAGGAGAAGACATAGGGTTTGTCCTATTTGTCTATCCCCCAACATATATCTCAGCAACTACAAGTCCGACAGAGTTGAGCCATACACCGTTGGATTCGTCATGACCTCAAACGGTGGAGAAACGTATGGCTCTGACTCTGAACCTGACAGGTTCTTTTCATTTACTTAGTTTTCTCCATTTTTCCTATGATTTTCACATGGTATGTTTTGCCCCTCCCCCTGGATCTCAGTAACTACAAATCATACAGAGATTAATGGTACACAGTTGAATTTGTCATGTTTTGAAACGGTAGGAAAAGGTTTATAATTTTGACTCTAAAAGTGGCAGGTCCTTTTGAATCGTTTGGTATGCTCTATTTGTGTGTGTCCTTGATCTCAGTAACTACAAGTGCTACAGACACGAACCATAAACTGTTGGATTTGCAATGTTCTCAAACCGTGGAATAACCTATCATGTAAGCTCTAAAGCTGGCAGGCCCTTTTGAATTGCTTAGTATTGTCCATCTGTATGTTTTTCTTTCCCCCTACATAATGGCGGCGCAAGACAATCTGGGGCCTGGGACAAGTACATTTGATTGAGGCCCTTTCTCGAACATGATCGTGAGCACAGACTTCTACTATTGGCCATAATATTCTAATTCCCGGTTATTCAGAGCCCCTTAGAAAACTGAGAATCTTACGGGGAAATCATTAACCAAGACGGAGAATTTCTCGTTCCGTCACTCTAATCTATGGACGATAATAAATGTTGGAATTGTGGAGAGTCATGCTTTTCAATCATCCGACCACAGACAAGCGTACAAGTAAGAGTCCTGAGACGGCATAGTAACAGCGTCGCCGACCCCCATCGAGGTGCTCTACTGATTTATCTTGAACGATAAATAATTATTCACTTCTGGAGACCGGCGCATAGTGGGATGAATCCCCTTTCCAAAAAAAACACGATGCAATTAATACCGTTTGAACACTGAGGAAATATTATTTGGATCTTGGTGAGGGGCTTATAGGTGTGCTATATGCTTCAAAATCACGTAGTATACGGGATATAGCATGTTTCATCTTAACGAAAGCGCTAAAGAAAGCTGTTTAACGGGTTGCTCATACCACATGAGATTTCTTCATAAGTTCGGTTATCGTGAGGTAAATTTAATTGGTTACTGAGGTCTCCCCACGAACAAAACAAACAGTGTTTCTTCCAGAAGATTTTATTTGGGTGGAAGGCTCGTGGGGCACTCACGAAAATTATAAATAATGCATATTGACTGTAATGTGCTAAAGATATTAAACAACATTGGGTGACTTGTAATTAGAAGGTGTAGAAGGTAAGGTAAGTAGAAGGTGTGTGCTAATATTCCTTAACAATTTGTTGTACTTCATAAGTTACCCTCATAAGTAACATGAACATTAAGTGCTATTATATACGTATTTCAGTATACGTATGAGTAATGCAAATGAAAGAAACAGTGAAAATAAATGTTGTTGATATCAAGACTAACTTTCTACTAAATCGGAGACATTTTTAAAATTTGTTCTCAAGCACTCACGGCTAATCAGGAGTGCAATCATCACTTCTGAAAGATTTGTATCCCTTTTTGGAGGTCAGAAATCAGGGAAGAAATGATATGATCTTTTGTACCTTAGAAGTCAGAGCGTTAGTCCCATTTCCAACCCCATTCCTCCAATGAGTCTAATCCAACACCCTTGCACAAAAGCTCCGTCTCTAACACATTTCACTCCATCGTTGCTACTGCCAACCAGTCCTTCACTTCTCCGCTATCTTTCAATTATAAAAGGTGATGATTCTATACGCATCATCGCCAAGTATTTATGCGCAAAACGCGTTTCCTCACGTTTGGGCAGGGTTTACGTAGAAGATTGCAGCTAGTGGCAGCTAAATGCTAGGTGCACTGAAAGTCTTTACTGTAAACTTTATATTAACGAAAAATTAGAGCTTGGTTCTCTTAGATTCTTTTGTGTGCGTCTCGATGAATTTGGGAAATATAGTTTTTCGATGTACGTATATTACAAAAACCTTAGAACAGAGCCCTCAACTACATTTAAGATATGATTGCACTGTAGCCGAACTAAGAAACCTACCATCAGTGTCTTAGTGAGGGTGAAGCACCTGCCTTGGGCGCCGAAGCTGAGGTGCACCAAATCGGGCGCGTCGAAAACTATATTTAAATGAAAAAAAATCCAAATGTACTAAATAAAATTTGTCAGATTGAAGAAAAAAATACCTTTAGTTTTTTTCATGGAAGTCTCAGGCAATTGGAGTTGTTATAATATTCTTTTTGCAAAATTTATAAAAGTGTGATAAGTGGGATGTGCATTATTACGTTTCTTTTTCCAATTCCTAAACAAAATATTAAAATTAAAGTTGATAAAATTCCAATAAAAAAGGGGTCGACAGTTTCTACATATACCTGGGGCGCTTAAATACCTCAAACGGCCCTGCCTAACATGTTTACATAACAAATTATTTGCCTCAATTTCTGGTGCAGAGAGAAAAAGTGCAAATCGCGTTAGGAAAATGTCAAAATAATGGGCAAATTTGAACGGACATGAACGAGTGATTATGTGTTTCAAAATTACAAATGAAGTAGTTGTCTATTGTACATGTTACTACAACATACTATCGTTTTCGATCTTATTTTTTAAAATTTAAATTTTGTTTTTTTGTCCTAGTTTTACGATATCGTCCCACTGTTCAGCACCGGGGACCCTCGACACTTGGGGCCCGGTGCGGGGATCCCACTCGCCCCCTTGCGCCGCTAATGCCCCTATATCTTCTTCGTAACTATATCTCACAGAGATGAATGATACACCGTTGGACTCGTCATAATCTGAAACGGTAAAGAAAATTATCAGCTTGACTATAAAAACTTACAAGTCGTTTTCAATCGCTTAGTATTCTCAGTTTTATTCCTAATAGATATTTGTAAGTACAAGTCACACAGATATGATCTACACCGTTGGATTCGTCATGGTCTGAAAGGGTGAGAGAAGTTACGAATGGACTCTAAATCTGGCAGGTCGTTTTCAATCACTTAATATTCTCAGTTTGTGATCCTACGAGATTTCAGTAGCCACAGGTTTGTCAGAGATAAGGTATAAACCGTTGGAATAGCCATGAAAATCGGTGGGATAATCTATGATTAAATCTGAAACTAGCAGGCTCCGGCGTTTGCTTCGACTTCATTTGCTTCTACGATTTTAACTCCTTCTTTTGGTATGTTATAAGATAATTTCAATTTCTACGGGGGTACTTTGGTTTTGTCCACAGTTAAAATTACTTAGCTTGTTGAAATTAAGTTTGTGAAGTAAAAAACATTATATAGCCGAATTATGTAAAACATAGGTATTAATATACATCACGTTGCCCGTTAATTATTATTTTGATTAAAAGGACCCGCAAGTAAATTTCTGACTTCTACCCAAATGACTACTTTCGTCCTTGGATTTACAATCTTTTTTGGATTACATAAAATCTGTAGTTGAACCCTGCACCAAGCTCGCAGCCACTAGCACCAAGCAACCAGCCAGAGAATCGTCCTGGATGTTTGTGTTTTATTTATATTGAATAAAAATCTGTAATTTTAATTGAGTCTAGTCTAAAGTCTGTGAGAAGTTAAGTATAGAATGAAGTTTAGTTATGAAGGGGTTAAACCTGAAGTGTCACTTGTTGGTTGTAAATGTCTTCGTTTTCTTAGCATCCGTGGTAGATGAGATGTTTTTATCATTAGGTTGTATTTATTTTTCCGCTGTGGTTTTCTTATTCTATTCTTTGTAGAAGTTCCTGTAGTGTGACGCGGTGTCTTAATATCCTGTGGTTTGCATTCTTAGGGAAGTTAATTTCAACAAATTTTCTGTATTTGGCTGAATTTATGTAGCGTATTTTTCTCTCCTGTAAGTAATCTGTCCATAGGAGTAATGGGTATGTCCTTGTACAGAATTTGTTTATCATCTTTCCGCATTCTCCTAGAAATGCGTAACCAGTATCTTTCGTATTTAAGTAGTGGATCTGTGTTAATGTTTGAATGGAAGAGCTCGTGACCATACATAATTGTAGGTCTCAGAATAGAGAGGTATTTCCTAATTTTGAGTCTCATAGATAATTTCGAAAGGAGAATTGTTTTTAGAGCCGAAAAGACCTGGATACTTTTTTTTATGTTTTTCAATTATGTGATATTTAAAATTTAGTCGTTGGTCCAAGGTAAGGCCAAAATATTTTGCAGTGCTTGTTTGTTTGATACGTGTGTTATATATGCTTACTGCTTTGTCTTCTTTCTCTTTCCTAAATCCCCGTCCTTTTAGATAGAACATAATACACTGCGTTTTCTTCTCATTGAGTATAAGTGTCCAAGTTTTGCACCAATTTGTGAACTGTTTGGCTGCTTTTTGAAGGTTTTTGATAGCTGCTGAACCAGTTTTGGCAAATGTCCAGTATGCAGTATCGTCTGCAAATAGTCCCAGGTGCATTATGTTATTCAGAGGTGTCGGGGTATAATTTACATAGGTAGAGTAAAGGATGGGACTTAGAGCTGCGCCCTGTGGAACTACTCTTCGGATGGTAATGCTTTCGGAGAATTCATTACCACATCTGATTTTGATCGTTCTGTCTGTTAAATAATTTGTCTCTGTCTCTCCGTCCCTTATTAAGGGCTATTTGAGTGTCTGTGACAATACAATAATCATAGAAACATTAGCTCTGAAACAAATTTGGTATAGGTTCAGCCTTTTTGATAAAACAGTTTCACATATTTTGGCAATTATATTAGTGAGCGTTATAGGCTTATAGTTGGTTGTTGATAAGTTGGTTTTGTTAGGTTTAGGAATGAAAATTGTAAATGCTGTTTTCTGTGGGATGATGCCGGGTTGAGAGAAGCGTTAAATAATTGTGTGAGAATGTCGAAAAACAATTGTGGTGGTCGTTGTAGAGCTATATACGGTATTTCATGAAGTCCTGGCGCTGTTTTTTCTTTTTCTTAATAATATATGTTATTTGTTCTGCGGTTACTTCGTCCAAGAGAATGTTTATGTTGGCTGCATGTCTGTCATTTCTGTCTAGGTCGGAAATGTCCTGAAAATGGTCAATGACAAATCTTACTTCGGAGGCTGTTTGTCTTATCTTTGTTTGAAATTTATCTCAGTGCAATCGGCTGGTTCCTATTTTGTTCTTGAAAATGCTTCAACAAAATTCCTGTTAGTGTGAATCGGTTTGTCATCCAATTTTCTGGAAAGATAATTTCTTAGAGTTTTTCCTATTGCGTTCGAGATGGCTTTCCAGAACTTTTTAGGCTTTTTAGTGAAATCTTCGGCCATTTCGTTGATGGATTTAGTGGTTTCTTGTACTCTAAAATTTATAATTTTATATCTTTTTTTTCTTTCTGCAGGTTGTTAATTTGGTATCTCATTTTTTCTGAAGCTTGTCTCTGGAATAGGCTAGTTAGCTATCTTTGGCGTCGAACTGAAAATATGATATCAGGTGGAAGTCGTGCGGTATGTGGGACTAAATATTATTTTGGAACTGTACTATTAAGTGCATCTTGTATGATTTTATCCAGAGAGTTATACGCAGAACCGGGTAGCATTATTGTCTATATTTTGATTACCCATCAAGTGATGTTGGGAATTTATGTCAGCTGCAATTAAGAGATTTCTGTATTTTTCTGCGTGAGTAGACTTGGTGATATATATCAATGGTAGACTTGATGATATATTAGAGTTAGGGTTTGAGTATAAGGTTAAAATGTGAAGAAAATCTTTGAGTTGGAGAATTAAAATTAGTAGAGGGTAAAAAACTAATGAATGATCAGATGAAACAAATCTCAGAGTGGGTAATTTCTATTTTATCAATTACACTAACTTTACCAGCTGAAGTAAGAACCTTAACAAAAATAAACTCAATCATCAAGGCCACAACAGAAGAGTTTTGTAGCGCCATTATAACATTATACAATAGGTAGGTGATCATATATTTATAGGTAACGAAGAATATGTTCATAATAAAGAAAACAAATGTCAGAACCATAGATGAAAGCTATAAATGATTAAAAGGGCATGCTATATTGCTATTTAGTTTTTTCGCATGCAATTGTATCTGAGAATAGCTTGAAAAGACAGTATTAAACTTAAGCGTTTATACATATTGCCATTTCGTATTATCGGTTGGTATACTGGTAGCGACTACAGAAAAGTGCTTGTTCGTTTAAATACAGTTTAGGAAATAGAAGTTTCATATTAGCTGTTCTTAGATTAAACAAATTCGAAGAGCCATCTATAATCAAAATTTATGAAAATAGAAGGGCTTGCTATATTTATATACATATATAACCACCGTATGTGCAATATTAATATAATTGAAATAGCAGTTCGAGATAACGTTTCAGAGCATTAGTATTAATGATGCTCCCTTGCTAAGAGTAGCAGGTTAATATTTAAAAAATGCAACAAATTGTGGCAACTCGGAACCAGATAAATCCAAATATAATGAAACATAATAAACTGTGGCAAATGGAAGTAGAATGAATGTCAACATAGAAAGCAGATAAGCATAAGATCCAGAAAGAAGAGGCAACCTACTTAAAGGATCCCGGATGGATTCTAAATAATTATAGAAAAGAAAATGAAGCGAGAAAAAAAAACAAGATTAGCAAAGAATAAAATATGTATTTCGTCGAATGGAAACACACATTTAAAAAAAATAGCATATATCGTGCCTTTCCAGAGTTTTTTCTGAGTCACGACAGTCAGATACCGGGATGAAACCTACCACATAGGCCCTGCTCGACACTTTTCCGAATCAATTTCCCTCCTCTTTCCCAACCTGAGCTTTAGCTGTTTAAAAACCATAATAAAATTCAAAATTCAATATTTGCATTTTGTAAAAAGCGGATTTCAATGGTACTCTGCGGAAGTCCTACAACACAAAGTATTGTACTTACATGTGAATATTTCTTACCGGTGTAAAGATACTTTAGGAACTGGGATACCAGATACCGGATACACATGTCGAAGAAATTTTATGGGTGTGTTAAACTAATGCTGTAAGCTCTACTGTATTTCTTTGTTCGACCGTAATTGTGTCATTTTCGAACCTTTCTCCCACTATCCAAATTCTTGACAATCTCATGAGGAACGATCAGTGCTGTCAATTGGATTTGCCAGAGCCTCGCAATGGACAGATGCAATTGGCTGTACGGGGCCTACCGTCATCCTGAGAGAATAAAACGCACTTCACAGGAAACTAAGCCTCTTAGTCCTGATATTTTACCGTAACAATGCAATATATTGGTGAATTGAAGGTCATTGATGGTCACGTCTCGCTTCGATAATTCCGAAAGTGTAGGTCTCGTGTGATACAATAGCACCTTTCTCTTCTTTTCATGCACTGGCAAGCTGGTCTCTCTTTTTAGATGATATTCACCATGTACGTTTCTACTGCACGCTGGGAAGACGTGGTTTAGGACCATACTTATGCAGACTATCTGGTCCTTTGTTAGAATAATCATTCAGCCGAAACTTGATAGATGTATGTTTTAAAATCTGTATAAACAACAATACTTGTTGTTGATCAATCGGGGGATGTTTATTCTGCAATAGAGAAACGTATTAAGTTTCAGTAATTGACAGCTTTAATTTATTTCCATTGGATAAAATTTGCATAATTTGGAAAAGTTGCAATGCGGTTCCGTTAATTTGTTTACAATTCAAAGCGTGTAGAAGATGCGTAGGCGAACTCTCAAAATTTATCGTCGCATACTTGTGTATGGTAGGGTTAAAAACTCTATGCAGAAAGTTTGGTGGTTCTCAGTAGTAGTTAGTAGTAATTTAATTTGAACCTAATGTTGCACTTTATTATTCTATCAGCACAAGAGCAAGCAGAAAATTCAATCCATTAATACATTTACAATATTTGCACTGTAGATGATGCAAAGATCAATTCGGTTTTATTTTCAAACTATACACATTTTTAGCAATTTTACAACAAATGTCAGCAGTGCCTTTAACTTAATAAGAATTCTTTCCAACAAGCAGAACATTACGGGTTGCTAAAAAAAAATATTTTAGCAGATACTTACTGTTTATCCTTAAATTACGGAAGTACTTTGAATCGAATAATGTACTTATCCTACGTGTCATACGCATTCATTCAAATTATATTAAAATGTTTGAGTGACTTCAGTGTTTCGAAGTTTATGCAATATAATTGATTTTAAGTCCCACTTTGAAAGTACAAAGATTATTCTACATCATCTTCTTCTGATGTTTCTTCAAGCACAAAAAACAAAGTTCGAGAGTTATTTATTCCACTTTCTATACACTTACGCAAGTTGCACGTGAGAATGCGTGAGTCCACTTGGTATGTCTTAAGCAGCTTAGAATCTGACAGCACAAAATTACGAAGATAAATATTTACTGCGTGTATACAAATGTGAGAATAAAAATTTACACGAAGTAGGTGATGGAATTATCAATCCAATAGCAACTGGATTGTATAGTTGAAGAAATGTTAATGCAACGATTTGATAGAATCTTGGAATAAACGGTTAATTGTGTTCATTAATCGAGACTGTATATTGTGCTACATTGAATATCCGAAGGAAATTATAATTCTTTATTAGTGACTCTTGTCAGACACATTAAGGCAAGCATACAAAAATACTTGTCCGTACAATAAAACATATTTATAATGTTTATGAAAGGCCGTCCTCACATTGCGCTTTTTAATTAGCAAAATCATGAGCTTGATGCATAAGTTCATAGCGTTTGCTTGTAATTTGGTAGTATTACCACTATCAGCCGTTTATTTGTCTTTTGTCATTTCGAGTGAAACTATTGTGTCTCTGAATACACTTTGAGTTTTGTATATTTCAGGAAGGTTACTGTAATTTTTATACCCCAGAAAATCAAGTGCCAATTGAAGAGAAACAAACTCATCCAAAATATTCTTCTGTTTGAGTTAGAGAGAGGAGCAAATCATTGGAGATGCCTGGAAATGCATTGCCATTGATGGTAGAATTAAATCGGTGAATGTGTGGCAACGAAATTGTACGGTTTAAGTATGACATATCTCAGAACATTGATATAGTACAATGTTTCCGTGATCAAAGGTGGAAACCCACTGTCAAGGCTGCCGAATTCGACGACGAGACATCTTGCGAACCTATACATACATTCACATCACACCAACAGTCACTAGCCTTGCACTGTGGCTCTTTGGCCTGCCTTAGGTTGCTGTTCCTGGATGACATACCCGTCGCTCCAGACGCTTCATGGGGCTGCCATGTTCTTTAGTAGTTTAACTTTCTATGCTTCCCATATTTTTCAAATTTTGCATTAATCCGACATCTTTTCCTTGGTGTTGCATTTTAAATGTTATATATATACCGATACTAATTTTTTTTATTTTCAGGTTCTGACAAATTAAAAATCTGCTTAGATTTTTCTTTAGACAAGATGCCCAAGTTCGAATCCAGTCAATATAAGTGCGAAAATTTCAGCTCCATTTGAAAACCAAAGCATACGACGCTCAAGGGAATAAAGATAGGATGTAACTGTAATCACATTGATTTTTAATACTAATTTTAAGTTTTTTACAAAACGTCCATTCTTCATATAGGTCTCTATCAATGTGCTTCCATATCATATTTCTATCCTCCCCTACTATAATTTCACCCTCGGAACTACCAAGAGATTTTACGGTTCATTCTCAGGAGGAGGGCAGGATCCGTTGTGCAGCCGCCAGCGGTCCGCCTACGTTATAAGTTTTAAAGCCTATGATGGACCGCCACAGGCAGGGCCGTCTCGTTTATATAGGCAAGCTAGGCAGGCCTAGGGCGCTAGAATGTTTTTAAAATGTAAGGGCGAAAAATTAGAATTTTTTTAGGTATGGTTTACAAGCATTAATTATTAAAACTTGCTTACTTCAGCGCCTCACACGTTTATGAAGAGGAAGTTGTACTTGTAGATAATGAAGGGCGGATGTTTTTTATTTTTTGTTAGTCCCAGTCCTTTACGCTGGCGCTGCGACATTCGAACTAGACTGTCGATATCACTAATAGAAATGAACACCATGAACTAGATGATATTAGTGCGAAGACGAATGTTCACTGGATACGTGTAACATAAAAGATCAATTTGTAAAGCAAGAATTGATAATGTAGGAGGAGTTAGGAAATAAGGGGACTCGCACCGGTGCGTTGTCGAGAATTTGATTATTACCTGATTATCAGCTATCTGAATTTGCATGTACATTAACAGTGTTTTATATCAGGATGTCAAAGTACCTGCCTTACTCAAAGTTGTCTTCAATTTAGGGTAAGTTTGGTAGAATATTCGCTCTACAAACTGTAAATAGAACTGTCTACTAGATTTGGTATCACTATCAGCATGTTCAAGAGACGCTGTTCGTAGCTGATATCACTGAAAAGTACCTCTGCAAGTGTCTAAGTTAATGCAAGGAGGCAGTTAGCTTAGGTTAGATCTACGGTGGATTAGGCAAATATAATGGTTACAAGGACAGAAAAACATATTGGTACAGATCCAGTTTGAGGTGTTGCGCATGTACCGTTAAATGCTACAGATTTTGCTTTTGAAGAATCGAGTTCAACGAACTTCGATTTGATTGAAATATTAAAGTATCAGAACTAAGAACAGTACGTTACGTATACGCCTGCAAGTGTACCGTGTCCGTATTTTGTATTTAATTTGTTTTGAATTATTGATAATTGATCCATCCAGATATTATGAAAATCTCTTGCTTGAACATTACAAACAAATATCAGACTCTGGATATATAGATTTACCTATTTTTGTATGCGTTCTTGACTTGTGACATCAAATTAATGCATCGAATGGCCGCATATGGATAGGAAGATAAGGTGAGTTCCTCGCATTGATAGCAGTGATTATCTATGAGTACCAAGTTTGGTGTTAATAAGTTCTTAATCTTACCTGTTCCTAGTCTTGTAGAGAAGAATATCTTTGCAGTAGTTCATCGAGGCTGAAGGAAGTAAGTTTTAGAATATCCTTTTACTATAGAAAAGTTGAAAAAGAAGTAAATAATTTACTTATATTGTGGCGGCCCTAAACTTTAATATTCTGAAAGTGTTGTTTTGCTGCCAATGTTAGTTTAGACACTGTTTTTCAGATATGAGCATGTTTAAAAGAAAAACCCTCTGGCGCTTACTTCAGAGAAAGGAAACAGGAACTAGAAAAATCAGTGAAAAAAGCTAAAGGGTCATTTAAAAAATACTTGTTAAAACAAAGTAACCCTCCTTTATAAAAAGAGTAGACAGGGATGTACAGATTCAAGAGTACAAGAACATCCAGCTGAGATTGAAATAAGAACAACATTTGATAAACAAGCAAAAAACGACCAGCTCCATGCCCAAGAAGATGATGGTGGTACGGATATCGTTTTAATGGACGATGCAGCTGAAGAATTGCTGCCGGAAAAATCAAAACCCTTGCATAGCAAAAATCGATTTTACTGATCCAGCTTCTTGGGACACTCTGGGTATTAGCCGTCAAACCTTACGGACTATGTTAGTGGATCATGGTCCTGAAGAAGTTAAAGGCACGTTTCAAAATAATTCGGAAAACATAAAATTGTCTGATTTTCATTACAAAAGAAGGCTTTCGAATGGGGAAGTTGTATACCGAGATTATCTTCAGTATTCAAGATCTACTGACAAAGTCTTTTGTTTTTGTTGTAAAGTTTTTGGCATAAGTGTTTCCTCTTCGTTAGGCCAAAGTGGTTGTGATGATTGGCACAATATTACGGCCCTTTTTGGCCAACATGAAGCATCTACTGAGCACCTTAACAACTATGAGTAGCTGAAAACGCTGAAGACAAACCTTAAAACAGTCAACTGTTGATCATACTCATGAAAAGAAAATGAAAGAAGAATAAATCTACTGGCAGCAGATTTTGGAACGACTGTTGGCTCTTGTTAGCACTCTTGGCTGCCAAAACTTGGCGTTTCGAGGTACAACTGAAAAACTGGATGCTCATGATGCCCTTTTTGAAAATTATTGAATATTTGGCCATGTTTGACCCAATTATGAATCAGCATCTACGAAAAATCAGAAGTGATGACAAAAGACATACTCATTACTTGGGGAGAAATATACAAAACGAATTGATTCAATTGTTGGCTAGTGCCATAAATAAAGAGATCTTGTCATCAGTTCAAAAAGCTAAATACTTTTCCATCATATTGGCCTGCACCCCAGACGTTAGCCATACAGAGCAAATGACTATGATCATTAGATTCGTACAAGTACTTTCGTCTTCTGAGGCTACATCAAAAAGAGTCTATTGGTTATCAAGTAGTGGTGAAAGAGCACTTGTTGGGATTTATGCCTCTTAAAGAAAGTACCAGTGCGTCCATGACTGAAATAGTTCTAGCAAAGTTAAAAGATATGTCATTGCCTGTTGAGAATATTCGAGGGCAGGGCTAAGACAAAGGCAGCAATATGAGGGGAAAAGAAAGTGGGGTTCAAAGAAGAATTTTGGATGTCAACCCACGAGCGTTTTATGTGCCATGCTGCTCATACACTTTGATCCTTGTGGTAAATGATGTAGCTCCATATTGCTTGGAAGTAGCTACCTGTTTTGATGTGGACCAACGAACATATGTATACTTTTCGGCATCGACGGGACATTTCACGCCATCTTTGACACTAAAACCCCTGAGCGATACAAGATGGTCCAGTAGAATTGATGCACTACCAGTTATCTAATGTGTGTGATGCTTTGGAAGAGATTTCTCAAGATCCCACTCTGACAGACTCGAGCGGCATGAAAACTAAGGCAAAAGACCTCGGGTTACTTAGCAACATCTCAGACTTCAAGTTTATAGTCGCTCTTGTGACATGGCACAACATTTTGTTTCAAGTGAACTTAGCTAGTAAAATGCTGCAACAAAAGGAGTTGTCTCTCCAAAGAGTAGTTAGTCACCTGAAAAGAACAGAAGAGTCTTTGGTTACTGCTAGAAGTGATTTGAAGTTCAAGAAAGTTCTGGTTGATGCTAGTGAAGTAGAAGAAGAAGTTGGAATAGGACCAGTTTTTGAGCAAGAGAATTCGAGTATTTGAGTATTCGAAAAAAGAAGAGAATGATGGACTACGAATTAACAGACCAATCTACAAATGTAGCTGACCCCTCCGAAAGTTTCAAGATCCACTTTTATTTTGCTGTTTTAGACACAGCTACTAATGCAAGAAAAGAAAAATTTTCTCAGTTGAAAGAAGTATTTGGTGTCTTTGGATTTTTGTACAACATTCATGAACTTAAGATCAAAACTGCAGCAGAGGTAAACCTGGTGTGTGAAAACTTGGAAAAGGCCTTCAAAGTTGAAGAAAATGAGGAAGGTTTCAATGAATCTGACATTAACGCTCTAGGACTGTGCTCTGAACAAAGAGCAATCATCTCCATGACTCAGTATCAACCCCTGAAGAAGTCCTAAGATATATTTACCAACATAGTCTTGAAAAAGGATTTCCTAACGTTTGTGTAGCTCATTGTATTTTGCTCACGTTGCCACTTTCCGTAGCAAATGCAGAAAGAAGCTTTTGTAAATTAAAATTAATTAAAACATATCTTCGTGGTACAATGTGCCAGGAAACACTTGTGGGTCTAACCACAATTTTCATTGAAAGCGAGTTGGCAAGACAGTTAGACCCGACAGTCCTTGTGAAAGAGTTTGCTAAATTGAAAGCAAGAAAAGTACAATTAGGGTTATAGATATTGTTAATCAACTTTCCTTAAAAGTGACTTTGACATTATTATTAAGAAACTCATGCATTAAGTGAAAATGCAAATACATTTTTATAATGGCTCTCAAGTTTTGTGTTTAAAACATAGTATATGATAAGTAAAGTCCACATTAGTTTGTTTACACATCCCAGCCACTAATCAAGGTTTATAAGATTACAAATCTATTTATTAAATGTTAATTACGAAGAATAATGTTAACCTTCTTTAGATGTATACTATTTACTAAGTGGATCTCGACAATGACAAGATTTTACATTAGAATACATTTCTACTTTTTGTTCCTCACTTCAAGTACAACAGCAATAGCGACAATGCTTTTATGCTCAATGGGGGCGCAGAATTTTTTCGCCTAGGGCGTTAAAAAACCTAGAGCCGGCCCTGGTCACAGGTAGACCAAATTGCATATGTCGGCCCACTTACGGCCTGCTAGAAGTTTCCTCATGAAGAAGGTCTTCAGTGCAGTACGTAATGTGCAGCCTTTATAGTTCTAACATAAGATCGAACCAACCACCCAATACATATGACTAAAAACAAATAGATGCCTTTACTTCAGAAACTTTCTTTGTTTTCTTAAAGAAACAAAATATTATTACCAATTTGGAAGACGTCAGCATGGCAGAGTGATTAAAATAACAGACAAAAAATTGCATCGCAGGCATTAGGGACTACGAAACCCGTCTCAAATATTTGAAAATTCACAAAAAATAATAAGTATATAATACAGATATAATTTGAAAGGTCTACTAAATATGAATCAGTTAATGTGTGTAACATACCGTTAAGGAAATAACTGGCTCGCTAAAATAACCTGCTATGTCGCAGTGGGCATTAAAATACCGCCATGGTGTAAAATATGCGGCATTCATTGAGTTTCTTTGGCTCTATGTTGAAGGAGAACGACCCGAAATGGCAGCCATACAACTATAGCCGCCTAAATACAGACTTAGCGGTAGCGAAGTGGTAAGAATTTGGGGCTTATCGTCGATAACAGTCATTGGTGGTCCGCCAACAAATAACGGCATCTATACGTCTCTTGCCGTCGAAACAGTCTTGGCGGCAGAAATACGGCATTGGTATAACTTATCTAGCAAATAGCCGCAGGCCATTGACTGTAACAAGATACATTCAAGTCGGCGGGCTGAAGACGGCCCGCCGACGTGTTACTCATGGGTATAGTAGGTGCCTCATCCTTAATTATTGACCCCATTATTTTTACAAGCCCTAGATAATCGTGAAACAAACTTCGTATACACACTACATATGACTCAATAAATCGATTATGACCTTCTTCGGTCTAATTATTGTATTGCCCGAATATCCCATGCCTTGCCTTTTACCTAGTTTTGGACAACACTATATTCGCGACCCCTGGGTTGCCGATAACGAAACTTCGTGTTTACGGACTTCTTATGACCCATAGAATCGATTAGGATCAATTTTAGGCCAATTATCACATTGCTCGGATATTCCAACTCTTTCCAAAACTTTCCTGGTGGCCTAAGCCCCTCCTCATCAGAGGAAAGGAACTGTGATACAAGGTCATGCTAGAGATAGCGTCGTGTACAAAATTCCACGCCTGTATGCAAATATGAACTATCCTTAATAAATTAACAGAAGACGCATAGCACTGATTAATAAATTAGTAGTATAGAACGGTGTTATTTCAATTTTTCACTTAATCTTAATCTTAATCTTTCACACAGTCTTATCACTTAATATTTAATATTAATAATTATAGCTTCAAAGCCATAATTACGTAATATAACATGTTAACAGGGAGAAGTGGATTTGTTACAGTTGCTCGATGGTCTGGACATTTGAAAATACCCGGCTGCTCCTCCCCTCTGATGGGAATTTTCAACAATTATGTTTTAAGATCGGTGTAAGTATGCCTTATACTTTATATAGATTTGCAGCTGTTTCTGCCATAAATGATATAAATAAAATCATATGAAGGCTGAAACTGTAAAGGGTCTTAAGAAACTTAGCATACTGATGTAAAGGACCGATATTGAAGATAATAAACACTTGAAGGATTATATGGGTTTCAGTATAAAAAATTAAAAAACAAAAGTTCCTTCCAAGTTAACAGAAAATAACTAGATAGTACTTAACCGCGGAACGACATAATCGTCTCAAATAAACGGAGAGAGATTTGTCTCCTGAACATACATAAACACTCTCCGTAAAATATTAGATTCATTCCATAACACTGACGTCATATCGTTGGGAATGTTATAAAGCTATCAGAGATTATTATATCCAGGACAATCTAAAAGAACGTGACGAATTTCATTGCAGTTCTTACAATACGATAGGTCCAAAATGTCGCAAAGATAGCCATGCATCAAGCAACTGTATCCTATACGTAGGCGACATAAAAGTATTTCTTCATGGCTACTACATCGGGAAGATGATTTCTATGGACACACAGTTACCTAAACGTCTTTCAACTTGTTCACAGTAACATCATTCCATCGTCTCTGCAATTTAATCCGTGCAATGTATCGATAATATATCAACATGTCTTGGAATAGGGCATGCTGAACATCTGTCTTAGCTAATAAAGAGGCTTTAGTGCAGCTGGGTCTGCTAGATTATTACCATGGATACCAACATGACTGAGAATTCATAGAAGACAACCTCATCACCAGAAGAGCAGACATCATATGTCTTACAAATGATTTCTTCCACGACCGGATGATTATTATGCATATTTTTGAGACTTGTACAACACTGAGCGGATCTGTACAAACTAGGATGCTGTTGAAACCACGAACAAGAGTAAAATCCAAAGCTTTGAAAAGGGCATATATCTCGGCAATAAAAATTCTGGCTTTGAAATTAAGAAAAAAAATGACGCTCTTTCCCATCGATAACAAACGCGCATACAACTGATTTAGACCCATCTGTAAATCGAAAGATAGAATCGGGTACTCAGTCTGGTGCTCACGAGAACGTTGCTGGAACTCAGTCTCATATGTCTCCGATTTAACTCGACTTGACATTGAGATATCAATTCGTGGACGACCAATTGTCCATGAATGACGGAGACTGAAAAGGACACAGCAGACAGTTGGACGGCTGCACTCAAATTCTCCAAGAACTCAGATGCTCGGGTGCCAAGTACAATGACTACGGCGTTCATAAATATCATGCTGTACCGGATTTATTACTAAATTATGTGTTGGATGGCCAAATAAAGATGATATCTCAGTGAGGTAGTTCAACACAACGTATATCTGGTGAATCTTGAGTGGAGATTCGGTGGTAGTAACAGAAAACTGGCGAGAGTACTTGCGCTATACGCATCAGTGGAGAGTAGAATTCCAGCGTGATGAACACTATCGAATGTGTATAAGGCAGAAAATCGTGTTGAGGAATAAGCGAGACAGCCATAATTGAGTTTCGGTAAAATAAAGACACGATAAAGGAGCAACAAAGATATATGATCAGTTCCTCAACTGGGATGTCTTAAAACACGTAACGACTTCAGAGCTCAGGTAACGAAATCTTAATGTGGGGGAAGATGACTGCGCCAATTTACCTTAGTATCAAATAATAGACCAATGTAACGTTTTTCTTCGTCGAACTGCAGTTGTCTGTCCCCAAGAAACAAATCTGGATCCAAATAACAATTCCGTTTACGACACAAATCCACACAGACTGTCTTCGTGGGTGAAAAACGAAAGCTAGTCTGGTGTGACTAGCCAACAAGATGGTTAATAGTTAGCTGGATCGGCGTAGATGCGAGGTTGATATTCGCAGATTTACAGACAATCATTAGTCGTCACAGGAAGGAGAGTACATATTATAATACTATTCACAACAATAGCGAACATGCCTGAGCCTTAGGTGCCTAACGTTCATAAAATTAAAAAAGCTATAACAAATAGTGTTACACTCAGTACACTCCCTGGAGTTACATCATTATCCTGTAAATAACGCTCTGAAGAACGATCACAATACGGACACAAAAGTAACGATTTCTTAGCAAATGTTAAATAAAATAGGCTATGTGGCCCCGAATTCCCCAATCGCAAGGCTGGCGTAGTATGGAATATATCCGGGTGGTTTCATAGGTCTTCTCTAAATCGAAGATCACAGTAAGAACGTGTTCATTGCGGAGGAACGCATTCTGAATAATAGACTCTAACCTGACAAGGTGGTCGACAGTTGAGCAATATTGTCGAAATCCACACTGTCCATTGGAAAGCAGGTTATTATGCTCCAAATAACACATTTATCATTCTCTCAAATAGCTTGCACACGCAGCTAGTGAGTGGGACCAATGGGTCAATAACTTGCGGGAGTTTATCTTTTCAGGTTTCAGAATAGGGATTACGATAGCATCTCGCCAACTAGTAGGGAAGCCATCGGTCCTCCATATCTGGTTGTAAAGATTTAGTAAGAAGATCTTTCTTTGGGAGGGAAGGTGTCGCAGCATTTCATAACATATATCATCGAGTTCAGGGGGGATGTTACTAAATTCCCCTCGGTGAAAAATACATCCGAACAAAAACACCAGAGGTGCAAAAAGTGGAGCCAAGTTCTTTAGCCCTAAAAAGGTGTGAAATGGGAGACGGATGAGCCAAGTTCGTTGGTGACAGCATGTAACAGGAACAAAGGAACTTGGCGCGAGCTGGCAACAGCCTCAAGGTTGGTGGCGGTGGACGTAGCTTATAGCTTGAGGATCATGAACCTTGCCACTTCGCGCCAAGTTCCTTTGTTCCTGTTAGATGCTGTCACCAAGGAACTTGGCTCATCCGTCTCCCATTTCACACCTTTTTAGGGCTAAAGAACTTGGCTCCACTTTTTGCACCTCTGGTGTTTTTGTTCGGATTTCACAGCTTTTTGTAGGTGTATAATATATATACTCGCTCTCTCGGCCTCGTTTAGGTCCTCGCCCCCCGTAGCTGACTGCGGCCTTAACTTCGAGTTTTTGGGTACTTACGCCCCTTTATCGTAACCACTCTCCAGGACACTGTGCTTCCATGTTGCAGATTTTTTTCCCATACCCACCACCCGTGGGAATGAAATATTTATTGAAACATAGGGAAGCTTTGCCATATTTATTGTAACCTACTTGTGATGATACAGCAAATTTGCTTCCTGCTGGCGGCCCTAAAATCCACCACCACCAACCCTAAGGCTCGAACATCACCTGATGTTTTGCTCG
>JAGDQP010002744.1:65451-100941 GCA_022664845.1 Lepisma saccharinum | reverse complement strand
AAATATGTTTATAATTTCTTCCTTATTTCGTGTTACGGTCCCGTCTGGTCTCTTAACTGCAATTATTTGCTTTTTCCCTATCATGAGCTGCTGTTTGGCTTTCTTCAGGCTCTTGTTTTCCTCGATTGTATTTTTAACAAGATTTTCGTTATATCTTCGTACATCCTCTCTTATTTTCTTTCTTACGGTTTTATTTAGTTCTATGTACTCAATCCTCTTTATGCAATTTTCCTCTTCTTTCATTTCCCTTCTTTTCTTCATCAAGAGCTTAGTTTCTTCTGAGATTTTGCTCTCTGTTTTCTTTCTGGTACCTGCTATCTCCTTGGCTGTTTTTCTTATTATCTCAGTCAATATTTTATTTCTGCTATCGATGTCTTCTTCATCCTCTAACTCTTCCAAGGCGCTGAATCTGTTGCTTAGTTCTATCTCGAATGTCTGTCTGTGTTTTCCAAGATTTTCCAGATCTAAAACTGACGGTTTCCCTCTGATAAGCTTCTTTCTCTCTAGTTTAGTATTTAATTTCAGCTTACATCTCACCAACCTATGATCACTCGAGATTTTGAAACTGTTTAGAACAGACACGTCTTGCACAATTGCCCTGTTATTTGATAGAACGTAGTCTATTTCGTTTTTGGTCCCATTTGGGCCTTTCCATGTCCACTTCCTCTGGGGCGGTTTCTTGAAAAATGTATTGGAAATGAACAGTCTGTTGGCTTCTGAGAATTCCACTAATTTCTCTCCTCTCTTGTTTCTTTTGCCAAATCCAAAGTTTCCCACTTTCGTGTCACTGCTCAGCTTGGTTCCTACTTTCGCATTGAAGTCTCCCATTACAATTTTGTAATGCGATTTGCTACTATCCAAAATCTTCTGAATCTCCTCGTATAGGTCTTCGACTTCCTCCTCCGGGTGCGAGGTTGTTGGAGCATACACTTGTATAATTTCCATACTGTATCTCTTGTTAATTTTTATTACTACCCGTGCGATTCTATCTGAAATTCCTTCAATTTCTGTGATTCGTGACTTCAGGTCTTTATTAATTATAAAGCCAACGCCTGTCGCTTTTCCAGTTTCTGTTCCTTTGTAGTAGAACGTGTGCCCTGACGGTAGTTCCAACTGTTCTTCATTCTTCCTCCACACTTCTGATAGTCCTATGATGTCCCACTTAATCCTCTTAAGTTCATTCTGCAGTTCTTCTAATTTGTCCATAATACGCAGTCATATTCAATCCACTACTGGATGAGCCCTCTCCCGGAGGGAGGAGGTGGTCTACTGCTCCCACGCTGACCAGACGTGTTGGAGAGGAGGAGAGCCGAAGCTCTCAACTGTGATCGCTACCTCTTTATTCAGGTAGCTCCCCAATTGGCCTCACGACGCTGGGTGGACGCCGCACAGGCAACACCATCTAGAGTACTGCAACGGTCACCCGTCCAAGCACTGACCAGACCCAGAGCTGCTTGACTTCGGTGATGACCCTGGCTAGGGCGTTGGCTCATATATATATATATATATATATATATATATATATATATAGAAAGAGAGAGAGAGAGAGAAGCTCCTATCCAGAATTTGGTTTTGGGAGTAAATATATATCAATACGCCTGAAATTATACTACTTTTCCATAAAACTGTGAGTATAAAAAAGAGAGGAGTTATTTTTCTTAAAGAAAAAAAATATATACATAAACAAATCTAGACCAGGGTTCTCTGCATTATCTTTCCGACATGCTTACCAATACGCTAAATTGCCAACTGGAAGCACTTACTTGGAGTAATGTGCCTGCGCACACCGAAGATGGCGGACTGACGTTATGTACAATTCAGTTGTTTTTATTTTGTCCTACTCTCTAATAGTCTAATTCTAACATTCTTGGATAAATCAGTGACGTCACATGTAATACAACCCATTCATTATACGTATACAGTAGTTCTACAAACGTTGGTTTGTGAGTTTCTACAGTTTTTATATTTATATTACGTGACTGACAGGGTTGGAAATTGATACCGAATTATAATTCAAAATCTTCTTGGTTCTTCAACTAGAAGTTTACTTACCTTTGTGCATTCGGATTATAGTTTTAAACAAAAATGTATCCATTATCCACTCTTGCATGAAGAGGAGAATTATAAGATGCTTGAATTCAGCACGTGCCAACACAAGGAAAAAAGAAACGTGTATAAATTCGCAAGGAGTTCAGCGACATTACAGCAAAGGGAACGGATCGACAAAATTACAGTAATATAAAATAAGATTCATCTGTGAACATAGACAATTGCCCTACGATTGCTGCAGGAATATATATTATAATTTATAAGCAAGCAACCATATTATCACGTAAGATGAAATTAAAATTACTGTAATATATGACAGAAGAAAATGTTTTAAAAAATATTGCATGTCAATACGAATTTCGAAAGAGCTTCTTACTTGTTACGTCCCTGGCAATATATTTTTTTATATATATTTGTGAAACAAGGTAAATTACCTGTTAAATAATGATAATAATATTCTGTTCACAGTTTATTTACCACATACAGCACACAATTAATCCTAATTATCTTACTTTTCAAAGATAATTAGACACAATAAAAACTGATTTCTTCATTATATGTATCATTTTTTCTTATTTGTATTTTACCGAAACACACGTAAACGCTACAGTTCTCAAATACGACATTTCAAAGCATTTTGAGTATCTGTAACTTTTGTTAACCAGATAGGACGTTTCGGTGTAAAGATTTAAAAGTTTTACACCAAAATATCCTCACACTTTAAACATCCGGCACCCACACAATACAGTAACTTAAAATGTTAAAAATAATAACGTCAAAAACTTGTTTTGTAATGGCAATTAATTTCTCATTCTGCTTTTATTAGGTAAGAACGCTTGGCTACTTCAGTCCTTGTACAGTGCAACTTTTGAATTTAAGATCGATCAAAAGTAGATTTGCAGCACGTGTGCGAGAGGGAGCGGATGGGGGTGAGGGAAGAGGGATAATGATAAGTGACAGGCATTCAATCTTTTAAGTTATAATAGATGTTGTGTGTGTGTGTGTGTGTGTGTGTGTGTGTGTGCACGTAAGTTAGTGTTTTGGGCTTTTCTGTGAACGAGAATTTCTCCCTAGAAAAACAAGATCTTTTTTTTTTTTTTTGTTATATTGACGCACTGAGAGTTTCTTCCTACACTGTTAAAAAATTTCCGAAACATTCCTAGAATAGGCAACCATACAAGCCTGGACTAATATGGAAACGACCACCATTTAGTTTTCAGCAATACTGAGACAAAGAGAAAAAAAACTAACAGAAGCTTGAACACAGGTTGATCCGTAAGTCCAGCGTTTTACAGACTGGACTAAACTACCAGACGTAAGAAACCACCACATCAAAACAGTATAGAAGGTCAGAAATACGTTGCCCGAAAACATAAAGTTACTTCCCCGGCTTACGTCATGTTATAATAACTGTATATATTTGTCTAGTAGGATTAGCAGTCTCCATTCATAGAGAATATTTCCCATTTTTGTTCAAATACGTGATTAAAATGGCCGCAGGTAACACTTGATCAGAATTACATGTTTGATTACGATTTAAAAAAATAGTTTTCTTTTACTGCGCATGTGCGAAAATCACACTGGAAGGGGAAAATGAGAACCTCCAGCCACACAATATTCGTATCTTTTTTTTTAATAAATTGAGAGTAATGAGTTTCTCCTTAATTGTTAATGCTCAGGCTTTCGGTACGAGCGGTGCGTATGATGCTGTTTGCCCAGCATTATGTGAAATTTGCAATGTTTTCCAAGTTTCCCTTTGCTTCCAAACTGCACTCCCACAGACAATCTAACCTAACCAGAAGACCTCGGGGTGGCCAAGATGTTAGAGAACTCACTTTCTGTGCGCGTGGTCACGGGTTCAAATCCCCGCCGGCGTCTATTGAACGGTTCGGAACCCACTTTACAAAAAAAAAAAAAAAAAAACTGTAGGTCCCGAGTTCAGTAGCTCACCCGCTCGTTTAGGACGATTCACCGTCCGGTAACCCGGCCGTTTCAGCTCTGCAATGCGACTAAGTTACTGGTACATGGAGCGCTAGCAGATGTTGAAAACACTCGTGCGTATGAACATCTCGTTTCTAATAGCAATTCGCTATCATCTTTCGTTAACAAGCTTAGCAATCGCCATTACTAAAGAATACAGCAATGCAGAGGAATGCTAATGTTTTCAATATCTACCTGCCAAGCATCCACACTCCCTGCTTGATAACAACGCCTACGACTGAATAAATTTCTGTTGTTCGTCGTGCCAACAAATCGGTAGGATTTTTTTTGCTAATCCATTCATTGGTTAAAATAATTCTGTTTGCATTGATGAGAAAAAATCTACAGAAATTCTTCTTTTTCAGACACTGTTTCTCGTCCACCCACCATGCGGTCTACTGATTCGGCCCACGTTGTGCTTGCGGAATAGTGGGGCGACGCTCCAGTCTTGAATATTTTTTTTTCCTTCTTCAGATATAGATCAGGGATTTTGCCAGATCGCCTACACCGCCACATTTCTTCCCACATCCTCGCAAATGAGAATTGATCTGCACAATAAATGTAAGATAAACAAAGGAAATTATCGTAATGATTTTATAGACGAAACAAACGCGCTATTAAATGTACCAAAGTTACTGACGGCTTCTTTAAAAACATAGAGGAAGCTAACCAAAATGTGAAGGATCTCCCATTTTCAGAGGCACGAAGTTATAAACAATCGTACAAATCAAGGTCGCTTCTGAAATCAGCTTCTTTTTATCTTCTTTTATTGAGTCTATATCGTAAATTCTTCCAACGAAGAAACTTAAGCAAATGAAAAGGACCTGCTTAGATTTAGAGTCAACGCCATAGCTTTTCCCACCCTTTTAGACCATGAAGAATCCAATGGTGTATGGCTCATGTCTATCTGACTTGTAGTTACAGAGATCTAAGGCGGGACAGACAGGATAAACTGTAAACTAAGGGATCCTTTCCTTGAAGCTTGCGATTAGAGTTGAGTAGCCAATTGAAACACGTGTTTTATTATGTTTGGCTACTCACACAAATTGCACGCAAAGCATTCATGAAAACCAGCCCTAAGGGTGATAAACAACAGTGTTCTTACAGCCCTAGTTTCCCAACTCTGGTAAAATTCCTAATGTTGATAGATAAAAAAAAGAAAAGAAATTAGTCTAACACCGGTAATATTTACAATCACATCATGTAAGAGTATTATTTTCGCAGAACAATACGTAACATTATTACCAGTTTAAGGTATTCCAAAATTCGTCACACAAAATATTGTGACCTGGTCCAAACAATAGGTTTCCTGCAAAATCGCGATTTCTGCAGTTATTATTGACGAATGAAAAATTAATTTCACGAGTGTTCTTCATTTCTTTTTAGAGAGACAGAGAAAAAAAAATGTCACAATTTAAAATTTCAAGTTTAGTACGCAATACTAGATGGTCATACCGCAACCTATACAGATTTTCTTGTAACGTATTTATGAACTTTTAACAACTATTGGGAAGGCACGTTTTGGAAGATTTCTAACTAAATCTGCAGAGAAATCAATGTGACTAAAACATGCGGGTGACGTTTCTAGACGTACATAATTCCGGAAGTGACGTGGGTCACAGAGAATGAGTGATTTCTACATTGCTAATGAATAAGTCTGACCTAACTATTAATTTGCATACGTTCTCTAATGTTTGGCATTGATTGCCAGTGTAAAAACTTAATAAAACATTGAAAATACACAAACGAGCAGAAAATAGTATTTATTTAATAAGTAGTAACAAGAAGAAGTAATGTTGTAGCAAAAAGAAAGTTGAACAGCACGGAAATCGAACCCTAGCCTTGCGGTCAATCAACGATCCGACGCTATACTATTTAAGCTTATGCATGGTAGAAGGAGTACCTACCATGAAGCTTACGTGGCGGCTGCAAACAACAAGAGATCGAAAAAGTGTATTTGAGGGACGTACGCTGTAATTTACATAAGTCATAGATGGCAGTGCGGTAATTGACTAAGTCCGGGATTATTTTCTTCGCTGAGACAGTGTTTGTAGCTGTATGTGGGCGATAGCTGATGTGGTTATAGAATCACAGGGGGTCCCTACAGTCAAAAAGTTCTAGGACTGGGCGCAGTACCTGTGATGAAACGCGGTGATGATGATAGACGGAAGAACGGGTCGATTTGCGTGGCAGCGGCGAAGTGCGGCATGTCGCGGTTGGAGCTGTGACTGAACGCTAAAATTTGCCAAAAAGGGAGGCGGCAGGCAAATCAGCTTTCGAAACGTTGCAGAAGATGAATCAGTACATGCATGGGAATGCCGCCGCTCTTGTGTCTTTATGTAGTCCCAGTAATTCGCAGAGAGGCGGTTGAAAAGGATACACGTAGAGACTAGCCGGCAATATTGAGAACCAATACAAAAAAATACAGGTGCAACGAATTGCTTATACATATCCTTCGCAGACTGCAACTGTCACGCTATTCTGAGATAACACTTCCAACATAATTCATGTTGGCTAAATAAACGCACAAACGTGGTGTCACATCTCCCATATATCTCGGACACACAATCATGTTATTTATTTTCCTTTTCGAAAATTTGAAACAAGATCTTTTATGGGGGGCATTTCCAGTCATCAGAAGGCATTAACGCAGTCTTGAGGTTCCACCAAACGCATTCCAGGACCGTTTACAGCAGTTTTATATATGTTGGAAGCTGTGGATCGACGCCAAGGACATTACTTCGATGATGGCTGTGCATAATACGTCTTCCACCAAACCATCTATTCAGAACTAGCTTAGTTTTACTGTAGTAGTATAAAATGCGTACGTATTATTTGGTAGCGAAGTCCCGAAGTGAAGATGCTACAGCCACACCTAGAAGTGTATACCAGGAGACGGATCTAGGATTTTCGTAAGGGGGTGTAGGTCTCAAGAATAGACCAAGCACCTTATCGATATTCCCCTGCTAAAAAAATAAGTATAAACTGACCTTATTTCCTCGCTTCTTGGCTGGAAGGCCGGAGGGGAAAAGACCGTTGGGAAGACCGAGATGACGTTGGGAGGACAATCTAAGAAGGGATCTTCGAGAAGTAGGTGCTTATAATCAAAACTCGCTTGATTTTGCCCAGGATAGAACCCGATGGCAAACGTTTGTTACTGCGGCGATGAACTTGCGAGTTCCGTAAGCCATAGAGTAAGTAATTGCTAAGTTTTAACATGGAATATGAGTCAAATATCCCCAAAAGTTAATACTTATCCGAAAACAAATGGAAGCTCTCTTAGTTAAATTGTTGATATAATGCTATATATATATATATATATATATATATATATATATAAATGATGGGGGCGCCACCATGCTCCCTCTCTAGATTCGTCACTGGTGTACACTGTATTTCATAGAAAATGGCTGATGATCGAGCGCACTTTCTAAGTGAAATAAAATGAACAATATGTCAACACCGAGCTTACATTCAAGATAGATTTTAAACAAACGTTCCATAATGTCATTCTTGCCAGGTCTATGAACTCAAGTGTTGCCAGAATGCGCAATTCCATCACCTATTTTCTACGAATCTGAGTGTATGCGTCATATTTATTTTTTTTAAATATGCAATTATGGGCTCTACAGGTAGTTATGGCCTAAGGTCTTCACTTGTCACGGATGGCGTCCCGCAGCGAGCGCACTTCCGGGATAATAAAGATGAAAATAGCTACCCGCGCCATTCTCAAGGTACCATACCAGACCCACACAATAGGATGGCTTACCCATCCAAATCGTCGGTGTCACACCTCGCAACTTTAAAATTATGTTAAAAATTGATAGAAATCCCGCAAAGTTAATTACATCCCCGTTATTTTGGCTTTATACACCCGAAACAGAAAATTCTTGTAGAGTCCCTGAATACTGGTATTCTGATGGCATCAGTCAGTATTACCAACAGCTGGAATTGAACCTGTGTCCCTCACAACAACAAAACGTTAAGTTTGCTATCGTAACTAGCAGACTTTTATTTTAAAGAATAACACTTTCAATAATGTTGCATTTGGATATTGCGGTCGCAAGAATTCTCCAGCCACAGGGACAAATATGGTAATTTTAAGATTCTTTATAGGATCTATTCCAGATTCCAGCGAACACTGACATAGGAAACAAACTATTCCAAAGCACTTCCTTATAAGATCTATTTCATTAGAGAAAGTTGCTTCTTGGTTGACTCACTGGAACGAAGGTAGGAGGACAACACTTTCACAAAACAGCTGAGAATGACTAATGCACTTATGAGGTAAAAGCAATGAATGACTAACAGATTTCTCAGAATAATAATCTCATAAAAACAAACAGCAGGTTATGTACATACAAGAATGTAGATGTAACCACTAAATATATACATGAAAAACGTTCGTACCGTTGTGGTATATAAGCTAGGTATCTTTGTTGTTGGGAGGAAGTACAGCTACGAACATTGATCTGTACGTAATGATACTGGAGTGCTCGATTATCTAAAGATCATATGCTTGAGAAAACAGTCCATTTTCGTTTAATCTCCAAACGACCAAAACCGGTCAATTCTTTTCAATTTGTCCTAATTCTTAATATGGATTCCGCATATAATATAATCCGCATATGATACCTGTACATACAAGACAATATACATGTTATTTACCAGAATTAAGGTATAAATAAAAACGAGGCACACAGCGGCAACAAACATTAAAAAACTTAGGCCGCTTTAGACGACAGTATTTATGCTACGATGAATCTTACGATTAGCAGTAGTGCCAGAGTGTGAAAGCAAGAATGCTACAATAGGGCAAGATGCTATGGTATAAATCCATAACTTTTTTTTTCTTTTTACGCTGGCACACTGCTTTCGCTTAGATTCATCGTTTGAGAAATTGTATCGTCTAAAGCGGCCTAGAACAACTGAAAGTTTGGTCCATTTGAATTAACTGGAAGTGGACAAATAAAGTTAAATGCTTCCTCTTGTATCTGGAATCAGATATTAACCTGATTTGTAACACAATCGAACACTCCAGCACGATAAATTACAGCTCATAACAAAGAATGGTTACATTGAAGTAAAAAAAAAAAAAAAAAAAAAAGAAAGCTGTAAGTTTCGCTTCGATATGAGAGCAAGAGAGACAGAGAGGAGAGAAACATGTCAACTCATTTTTCGCGAACGAAAGTGATAAAACAGTGGCGGGTGTCTTGTTACCAAACCAAGCAGCAAACTAAAATAATTTCAGGATTTAGACTATCACAACATGAACCGAAAATTTAAAGTAATTTGGATTGAAATCTACGAAGTGAAATATTCCGGGGTAGCCATCTTGATTTGAAATTTGAGGATATTTCTTGTGGCTCTATCTCCGTGCAGCATCATGCTTTCTATTCTTTCTTTCAATATAAATAAATCCCTGAGTCTGTTTTCAGTAACATGAACAAAGGAAAGAATATACAGTACCAAAGCACCGTCTCAAAAGCTAAATAAAGCACAGCAACTATTTTTCTCTCTGTATATTCAAGAACAGTGTAAAGGAACAATTAAGTCAGAGGTACTCATGTTGAACTGGAATATAAAAATACAGTGGTATGTCTTAACCTTTTCCGGCCGAGGGCGAGTTTTCTTTGAGTTTGATTTAAGTGAAAGCAGCTATGGATCTAATTATCACAGAATACTACGAGATCTATGCTGAAATCGCAAGAGACCACAGAATAAGCGGGTATTGATGGGCGTAATCCTAGGAATATAAAGGGTAACTTAAGATTAAATAAACAGGGATATTTTTGCTTACGCAGGTATGGGTAAAAATGTTCTACGTTTTCTAATCGCTGGGGGATAAGTTTAAGACTTGAGAGGAATTTCTCGTATGATTCCTAATAATTAAGTTGTCACTGGGTCATATCACAACATATTAGGGATAGCATCATGTCGGTTACAATCAAAGGCATGAATCTGTGATAAATCAATCCAATTTGTGGCGCCATTATTATAGGGTTCGTATGTTCTATGCGCTTCAAAACTCAGGAAGTCTAAAGAAGTGAACAAAAACAGCTGAATTAAAAGTATAAACTTTTTCCTTTTCAACTCCCACGGAAAGTAAGGAATCTGATACGACTATAGGATATTTTCAACATTTATCTTTGTTACTTCTGTGCTTTCATATACCTCATCAAATCTTCACCACTTTGTTATCTACATTACAGTGTAACCAAATATATGATGCCCAACCCAGACGAGTTTCCGAAGCTTCGTTACTGGCGCGATACGAAGTACGAATCGAAAGTGATGATTCACTTTACGAAATCAAACAAACCCACCACCAATCATGGAGTCTGTTGCAAGCAGTTCTTTGGTAGATTAGGTTTTTCAGTATTACTAGTAACAACATCGTCTGCTTGGAATTTCCAACATTGCGCTATTTTTTCAGTCTATATATAGCTTGTCCGTGTATCGCACCGGAGTAAAGTAATCCCGGAAACAACATCAACACAGGGAGGGAGTGATAAGGAAAGGAAAGTCTTATGGTTAACTTTCAAGCCCGCTTGCGATTAGGGTGAGTAGCAAATTGAATCACGTGGTGTAGTTTTATTACATGTTGTAACACGTGTTTCAATTGGCTATTCACCTAAATCGAAAGCAAAGCAAGCGGGCTTGAAAATGAGCCCCAAAATTTAGCTATGAAGCGTCGTTCTCGCGGGAGTATTATTCCGAACGGGGAAAGTAATTAATGAAGAAAAATATAGCTAACGTGATTTTTCTAACTTATGTTAACCTAACGCAATGCACCTTAACTTGTAAAATGTTCAAAATGCGCATATAAAAAAAAATATATAACTTTTGTAACCTAACCCGATGAGGAATAATACTGCAGCGAGGTGCTATTCGAGACTAATGTCTCGCTCTCGGAATATTCAGGGACACCACCACCTTGCTTGTTATGTAATACGTGCTGAGTAAATAAAGCTTCCAAATCACTGTTTGCAAACTCCTACTGTGGTTCAGTGGATAGAGCGTCGGCTTATTGAATAGAAAACTCGCGGCTTCAAGCTTTCTTTCGAGATTTTATTTCTTTCAGAAATACATTTCTATATGCTCATTTAATTTTAATATAATTATAGTTTCTTCCATTTCCTCGTAGATTAGGTAAGATTGGTAACAAAGAATTAGATTAGGTCAGGTTCGGTTCTCTCTCTCTACGCCTCCAGTTCACAAATTCCGATCCCGAGACGCTCGTATTCCCGACAGGTCGATACTTATTATGCGAACATAGCATTCATTTTATTATTAACCTTATATTTATGGGCTAGTCTAATCTTAGGGATACCTGAGTGTCTGGCCCATAAAATCAGTTAAACGAAAAACTAAATGTTATGTTCTCGCAATAACCTTTTCCGTGACTGTATATGCACAATAAGACAAACAAAAACGGGCTGCACAGTTATAACAAACTTATACAAAAACTTGAGTTAGAACTGAAATTCGGTCCACATTTCGACACTAGAGGATCACTCCAGTATCGTTACGTAGAGCTCGTTGGCATATATAGACATCCTTTCAGCATTACGTTTTCTTGTTATTCCTGGAACAGACAGCAACCCTCTTTCATATTTACCTTCTCTAAATCCTAAGTTACCTTTTTAAAAAACATTCCGTATACAATTTGTACGCGCATTGAAAATGCTAATGGACTGTAAGGTTACGCACTTTACTTCACGCATAATTTTTGTTCTGAATACACAGAAGACCCAAAAGTACCATGTCACGTACGCACTTTTTCTGACAAAAGCTCATATAGGCTGTTCACATTACACAACCCTGCTACGTCAAGGACATAGCAATGAACTGTGATAATTCGCCCTCTGTAGGCACTATTTAAAACAGGTCGTGTCAAATAAATTAGTATACGCACTGATTTTTGTTACCCGTTTTCTACGTGAACATTCCACTTGTTTAACCGTAGAAAGTTAACCAATGCTATCACTGCGGAGAGGGACAATCTTGATCTCACAGTACTCTCGCTACCGTAAAGAATCCTGGAGTGAACAATTAATTGTTACAAAAAAAAAACGAATGTATTTTTCTAACCTAATAACCCTTGGCCGCTAACGTACTAACAATAGATATGAGCATAGTTTTGACCAAATAAATAAAATAAAATAACAAGAAAATAAAAAAGATTTGGCACCACCGGGGTTTGAATCCAGGTCTCCTACTTAGTAAGCAGCCTTCTTACCCAATCATCTACCAAGCCATGTTGCAAACAGTGGTTTGGAAGTTTTATTCACTGCAAACGTATTATGTCAGAACGGTGTTTGATTGTTCCTCTCCGTAGACACTCTTATATAATTAGTCAAATTAGTGCTATTACCAGAGGGGTTCATTCGCAAGATTTTTTTATCAGCTCGACGCGCAGGGCTGGGCAGCCATTTTGGCAACTTCCGGAGCACACTTGAAAACACTTCCTGTAGGAACAACCCACTCTTGCTTATCCTGAACGATAAATAACAGCGAGAAACGCTCAACCCGGCAGCTACAGTTTGGTCTTGTGGTCAAGACGTTGGAAAGCTAATCTAAGGGTCCAAGGTTCAAACCCTGGCGTCGACTTTTTACATTTTTTTTTTTTACAGAAAATTAAAGTTTTTTCGTTTTATATGTAAATACACAAAAATAAATTTAATAAAAGTTGTGATTTACAATTTTAAAAGATGCCACTAAAAGCTAGGATGTATATAAACCCACCAGGGCAGGATGCACACCGAGCGATAGCGAGGTGTGCAAGGGGGGGAGGGTGCGTCCGAAGGGAGCTGGGCGGCGTTAGCCGCGGGGGGGCGCAGCCCCCTGTTAGCGGTGGGCATACGCAAAAGTACTGTTTACTCAAAAGTACTTTTTTTTAGGCAAAAGTTCTGTGCCGTACCGGAAGTGTTTCCAAGTGTGCTCCGGAAGTTGCCAAAATGGCTGCCCAGCCCTGCGCGCCGATCTGAAAAAAAAATCTTGCAGTTCATTCCGGACAACAGTGAACAGTTTTGAATTCCCATATTCCTTTGCGGATGACGTAAGTGCAACGTTGCCAACCTCGGAACGCAAGAAGACCGTACACCACTTGAAAATAGGCCGTATTTTTTACCTCAGAGCCGTATATTTGAATCATACCTCAAGTTAGCATTTTACTACTACAATTTCCAAGTTATCGTTCTATATTTTAGGGAATATGAGAACAATTATATGGGAAAAAATGTTTAAAAGTAAGTAATTTGTGATTCAAGAAATTAAGCTAAAATTCTGAATGAATTCCCTATTTTAGCTATAAAAGCAATTTGAATTTAAGGTAAAAGTAAGTTGACTTTTCACTCACCATACTTAGTTGTCGAAAGTGAAGGGGTCGTCTTCGTCGTCATCAGCATCTCCATCATCACCGCATAGATTGCTGCTTTGTTGTTGAGAAGGTTGCTTAGGAATCCCATAAAGACAACGCTTTGTCATTGATTTGAGCGTGTCTTCAGTGGCAGTAAAATCTCGACATGCTGAGTCATTATTCTGGACGCACTGACTTGATAACACACATGCACTAATTGTTGATGTTAAAAGTCGATTTCTCTGTTTCACTTTTATCAAATTTATTTTACTAAACACTCGCTCACAATCTGCGTTCGAATGTGGTAAGCATAAGGCTGAGAGGGCAAACTGCGAAATATTTGCGAAGGGAAGTAGATCAGAATTGTCTTTTAATTTAAGCAAATTTCCCCAAAATTCATCAGCTTCAGAACAGTTTCTTATGTCTTGAGATAAGTTTACAAGAGGTAGCTGTCACCATTCATCGTCAATTTTTTGTACAAGCTCACTGTTTGCACTATCTACTATTCTTGGTAATTGTACGATGAGAGGAACAAGTGATGGTGTTGTTGTTCTTTCATCGTTTGATAAGGCTTTCTTTGGTGAAAGCAGGGCAAAACTGTGTCATCAAAATTATACCTTTTCTTAAATTCTTGGCAACCTATCTGCAGAAACTGTCTACAGCGGTGATAAAAGTCACGCAAGGTAATCTGTGTGTTCATAAATTTCTGGCTTTTGCACTTCTTTTAGCACTTCAACCCCCAAGTACATTTGTGCGTCTGGAATAAATGCATTGCTGTCGCATGGGTCTATTTCCGATAATTTAGTTTTCATCACATACGAGCGATTCATGTAACAACAATAGATCTCTGTATGCCGTTTGCATTTTGTCATGTAAATCGGTTATTACAACTTTCTCGCTTTGGAAATGTTGGTTGATAGCGGTGAACTTTGGCAAAGCCCATAATAAACTCGATCATTCAAAGAGTTGTAATTCATTCTGCCGCTATCAACCGTTCTTCGAGGTACCTGGACGTGAAGTGCAATCTAAGGGACTCCCACTGTTCGGCAATCCTACTTACAACAGCGAGTAATGACAGCCACCTTGTTTGAGATGG
This sequence comes from Lepisma saccharinum, assembly GCA_022664845.1. Lineage (NCBI taxonomy): Eukaryota > Metazoa > Arthropoda > Insecta > Zygentoma > Lepismatidae > Lepisma > Lepisma saccharinum. Next base: position 86,455 of record JAGDQP010002744.1, on the reverse strand, counting down.
ATGGAGCATTTTATGGACTGGTAAGTCAAGGAACATCTGAAATTCCTTTAACTCTGCCTGACGTTTTGCATTAGCTCCAAAATAATTATAAATACTGCGAGCTAACTCCTCACAACTTCTAGGGAGGTATTTGCAAACCTCCCATAGAGATGAAGTGGGTGACATACACACTTTAATACGATTATACCGGGACACCTCTCTTTAAAACGAGTCATTACCGAATTCCTCGAACCCATCATTACGTTGCACCCATCCGAAGCAAACCCATCACAGTTTTCCAAAGGAATGTCAAATTCTGATATAGAGTTAATAATACCCTCAAACAAATTTTCACTAGTTGCACCTTGATTCATTTTACCAGAGCTCGCATCGTCATAAACATTGTTGAGGTTCCAAAATTTGCTTACAATTTTATTTGAGGCAGAATCGAAATAACGGACCACAACACACGAAGTTTTCACACTCGCGATATCCGTAGATTCGTCTGTTAGGACACTGAATTTTACAGACTTTAACGCGTTCGCTAACTCCGTTTTATGACACCTACCTATAACATTTTTCACGATTGCTGTACACTTGGTGCGTTTCATTTGCATTTTTTCTGCAATTTTTGAATCAGGGAAAGACTGTTTTATCACGTCTTGCAAGTGGTCCATTGTTTTAAATGATATATTATGCTCTGCTAGGAAACCCGCGAAATTAATTTCTGCTACGTGGGCCAGTTTATCTACACTCGTGAGATGGTCCTCTTTTATTAAAAATGAACTTAAATTACGCTGACTAGAAAACAACTTTTCATGTTTTTTATGTGACTTTCACTTTTGTCGTGTCTTTTCACATTACTTAAATCCGATACAAAACTTACGTTACATACTTTACACTGAGCTTTTTCCTCAGTCATTGGATCACGACATAACCAATTCTTGTATTCTGGATTTTTTTCCCACGCTGCTCTGTATCGTTGTTTTCTTCTTTCAGTTTTAGTCTTGCTCTTTCTTGGTGTAGATGGACCACATTCGTCCTCGGAGTCCATCCTTATTTACTTACAAAAGTCGTTTAAACTAATAATATTTTATTACTAACCTTTATGAAAATTTTAACGAACTAAAAAAACATAAAACGCAGAAAACTTTTACATTCACCCGACACTAATCACACTATGCAGAGCCAGATCGTCATCTGGAACAGATGTAAGCAAGTTACAGCTTACAGCGAGCGAGCGACATTGATCCAATTCAACTTCACTTCACTGTCTTCAGAACCAACGGGACTTCCCCGAAAAGAAAGCCAAGCCAACGGAACATTCCCGAAGCGAAAGCCAACGGGAATTACCCGAAAAGCAATTCTCAATCTCATCGCTGTTGTAATAGGCCTACTCACCTGACTTCAATGCTTAACGCTGCTGATCGTTAGGTCACCAGATTACCCATTCAATTGAAGAAATATTTTTAGTTAACTATTCCTTTGTCTATTTGATGTGATATTTAGTTTTTTTAATTTTCAATTTTGCCCAGGGCCGTATAAAATGCGTACGGCCCTGCATTTGGGCCGTAAGCCGTACAGAGGGGTGAAATTACCCTACAAATACGGCCAGGGCCGTACGGTTGGCAACGCTGCGTAAGTGGTAGGAATTTGCCGGGAACCAAAGATCTATGTATGACACAGCGAGCCCCAGTTGGGGAAATCTTAGCGACGGTAGCTCTCCTGGTGTCAGGGGGACGCAACACCAAACAAAATCGATATTTAGTATTTTGCTTCGATATTAAATGCACAAGCAGTCACCAGTCGTTGCCTGGAGAGTAGCGTGACAGGTTTGGTTCTAAATTGTTAGTAGAATACGATAAATATTTTGAATTTCACAGTTATATGAGAGCCAAACTTCAAACGTTACCATCTATCATGGTCTAGTGAAGTCTAAAATATTTTACGACTCATTTTCAAACACGCTTGCGTTTTGGATGAATAGCCAATTGAAACGCGTGTTTTATTGCGTGTTCTTCGTATTACGTAATAAAACACTTGCTTCAATTGGCCACTCACTCTAATCGCAAAGCACGCAACGCAAGCGAGCATGTAAATCAGCCCTTACTCCTGTTTTATGACTAATTAGAACAAAGTACAACAGCACAACTCATATTGCTCTTGCTCATAGTTTCAAGAAAAATGTAGGACATCCTTGCAGAAGTAAGTGAACACCTTAACCGTAGGTTCAAAGATTCCCTCAAAATCTTAACTGATGTCATCAACGCAATGGAATATGGAAAATCAATTTTGTTCACTTGTTGGGAATGGACCCCTCTGCGTGACTGCTAATTTCCCCTGTCGCAAGAGGCACTGTAATAGCATGGTGGGCCCTGATAGGTTGCAGTTGCCGCTATCTACCTGGCGATTTCCAATCTTAGTATAACACTGATTTCTCCAAAGGGAACTCTTTGCTACACTTCAAGTTTTCGTCATACACCATTCAGCCAATCAGGGCGGAATGGTTTACCTGTATACATATACATTGGTGCTTTTACAGTTCCTGAAAGGTGTGCAAGTCTAGGTTCAACTTTAGACTTTTCACTCATCTAAACACCAGGTTTTGTATAAAAATGGACACGCGAAGAGGCACTAAAATTCTAAAAATACACAATTTGTAAATGAAATAAGGTACAAGGCCTAGTTAAATGAGCTTTGCAGCTTTTCATTTCTAACTACAAAATGTCGACTTCCATTTAAGAATTTCATGTTTTGTATATTGAATTGTATTTATAAGCTTTAGTCATCTTTGACTCCGGCTCGTGTTTTGTATATTGAGAACTTGGCTGCCAATAAATAATGTGTATTTTGTATTATAAAAACGTGGATATTTAGTACTAGTTACCGAATATTGCACGATATATGGATTGAATTGGGTAAAGGTATACTGTACTGTATAGTAACTTCGTATTTATGATGTTTGAGTTGATTTTACGTTACAAATGGTTCACGTTATTGAATTGCTGACTCTTTTTATTTATTTATTTATTTATTTATTGACTGTTTATAGTTGTACACACATCTGCATTGAATCTTTTCGCTTCTATTTGTAACGAGTTACGTGTTGAAAGGCGTTGGACAGACTGTTCAGGTAGGCTGACGTTTAGATTATTACCCGTAGTTTTCCCTAATCGCACCTAGTTTAAGCTAATTATCCCTAGTTTTACTTAGTTTTAGTGCTTTACATGTCAATACACCGAAAACAAGAACAAGCTCTTCAAAATCTCTACATGAAAAGTAAAATACATATGCTCCCCGACTTACGATACGTTGTGAGACGAAAATTGATGACCCTATGGCCTTTGATCAATCCTCATCAAGCAACTGAAATGAATTTCATTAACATGTACTGCACCTTTGTACATAGAATTTCAAGCCTACTGTGTCTTCTGTTGTAAATGTACATGGTGAGTTACTGTACTCCATATTTTGTTGTTCATTTTTACAGTAATATAGTGAACAAACGCAATCATATTGCTACAGCACCTATCTTGCTATAAAAGTATATTCTAACGTTTTTATTCTAGTGTTTTCGTATTAAATTTATTATTTTCGACGTCCGATGGGTTTATCGGATCCGTAAGCCCACCGTAAGTCGAGGAACGGCTGTAAGCATAGCAGACAAACTTAGTAATTAAAAAATATGCTGAGAAGGCTTATACACTACACTTCATTACAAACATCACACTATAGTTTATACACTACAATACAATGTAATGGATAAGCCTAGTCAATTACCAATAATTTCCAAGTTTTTAGTGCATTATAAAGTCCATCCATATTGGTACGATATGTTTTGCTGGTGGTAGAGACTGATATGATGGATTCGTCACTTTTCACGTTATTTATTCCACAGTTTTTTTTTGCTCTTATTGTCACGGAGAAGGCTACTAAGTTTATTTATATTAACTTTCCAGTTCCCATATCATCTTGGTTTAAACATTTGAAGTTGAATCACCTGAACTTTGAATGCTTGATGAAATTCTATTAAATAGAGTGCACATTTTAATCTTTAATTATACATCCATCGTAACATAATTTTTGATTAATTAACCCTAGCATTATCAAAGGCGGGGGGAGGCAAACTCCGAGGCCCACAAATTTATTTATTTTTTAAACATTTCCAGTTCGACAAAAAAATTTAAAAAAAAAAACGATATTGTCAGGCTTCAAGCTATTGTGGATACAATTTGCTTAATTGCTGGTCTTATTCCAATTATAATTTAAAAAATGAGTTGTGGAGCTCGGGGGGGGGGGGGGGGGGGTAGTAGCAAGGGGATATTCACAGAATACTGTAAATGTTATATGTGAAATATGGTATATAATATATGGTAGCTAATGAAATGTGGTGTGAAGATGCCTTCATGCATGTACTATACTGTACTAAGGTACTTTTGATTTTCTATAAAAACAAGTATAAGAAATATGTCATAGTTACTAACAAAGAAAAAGTTGTCACGTTAACAATTATATAGATATAGTTGGCAACACTGTACTTAGAAACATCGTAATAGAAAAAAAAAACTATGCGATGTCTTAGACACCCAAAGCGATGTCTTATAGACAATATAAAATAATTTCCGTGAGAAACAAATATACATTTTCCTTGTGGGTCTCAGAGCTCCCCCTCCGCCTGGTAATAAATGAGACCCAAAAATACCTTGGTAATGCTAGGGTTAAGTGAAACCAGAGATTGGAATATAATGTTTATTTTGAAATCGTTATATGTTCAGAATTTACCTCTTTTTTTAGAATTCTCATGCCAAGAAGTGTTTTTATTTATCTCTCTTGTAGATTGGAAAAAATATGGGTACGATCTTCTATGCTTTCATTAGGTGAATTTTGTACCTGAATGTTATGTAAATGTGCTTTAGTGATATACTGTGGTTAACAAAATAATATTTGGATGCTATATTAAGTTGATGCTAATAATTGATTTGGTGTTAATTGTTCAGTGACTTTAGATTCAGTAGCGATTCGTAGTTTTTGTATAAAGTGTAGGATCTGCAAGTCTTTCAAATCTACTGTATCTTGATTTCTTCCCGCTAGATGGTAGTACAATAGTTTCCTCGACTCAATGGTGTCATTCCACATTTAACTAAATTCTTTGCATGCATTTTTAATACATTAACTTCATTTGCCATTAAAAAAACAACTTATTTTTGTATTAAATATATTTTTATTTTGACTCTAGGAAGTTCTTCGATTCCTAAGTACAAGAAACGCCTCTGTAGCTAAGTAAATTATTAATTTGTATTGAAAGGATTAATCAAACTCAACGGATACAGATCTTATTGTCTGAACAGGGATTCCGTGGAATATTGGTAATGTTGATTTAATTACATTATAATTGTTGTTTAATGAAGATTAATTAACTGAAAATTACTACGAAGTGGAAGAAATTATGTGAATGAATGTTATTATTGAATAATAATAATAATAATCGATTCTGTAATTACGTAATTTGTGCTGATCGTAGGTTTAGTGAGTTACGTGCTGAGTACACTGAGACATAATAAAACATGAACCAAACACAGTTAAAGAGTATACTTCCTAAAATATTAAGTGCTCACAGACTCGCAAGCTTCTATCAAAGCAAGATCAACGTCTGATGCAAACTTATTCAAAGCTTCTCCGTACATTATAAACAGGGACGTATTTAGGGGTATGTCCGGACGCCCCCCAACCCTAAAAAATAGAGTTTTAGACAGAATTAGTCTAATGTTAGGCGTAGTTATACATATTCCACACGCACACAACTTGGATCGCTTCCTCGGAAGTTCGTGGACCCAAAATCAACTTCTGGACATGTGCCTGGTAATAAATACACTATATGCATATTCTGACCTTGTCAAATCATGTAAGAAAGCGGATATAACAAATTTAAGAGCACATGACTTTTCAATATATAATAATTTCTGCGACAGCTTAACGAAAAGCTCAGTATTTCTTCCTAATATGTTTTAAACATTACCTTGCCATGGCAAAACACCTCCAAGGGAAAATGAAAGATAACACACCTAACAGATAATATCCTAAATCTCGATCACACAATAAATAAATAAATTAAAAAAGAAACAAATACCTTTCGTAACATTCATTCACCTACAAGTAACTAGTTTAGGACCCCCCCCCCCTCTTTGGTAGCGAAGTCATAGCAAAATAGACCTGTTATTTCCGCTCATGGTGGCCGTCCGTCTATGTCCAGAAATTTAATCTCACGGACTATAAGGTGTAGAGATATCCTTGAGGTGTCGTTGAAAATGTCTTGGTTAAACTAGCTTAGAGCCGCCGAAACAGTCTTGATTTGCGCAATAGTTCAGTGTTGCCAGCACATTAAAAATAATCAATTATTCAAATTTTCCCCATTCATCTAGCTGCACCAAACTTGGCATAAACATTATTTGACACAAGTACTGTGGATTTTCCACAACCTAAGCACAACTGTTGTCATTGATGCCAACCTATTATATATTTTTAAAAAAATGCGTGGCTAAAATGCTATAAAGGGACCGGAGCCTTTGCGATTGTTAATTCCGAAACTCCATACTGTAACTGTTCCGAAGAACAATTAACAGCAGACGTAATCATAATTTTGAGGGAAAAAAAAAGTCGTCCTGCTCTACTAATAGTTCTATACAGACAATCTTCCTGCTTAACATAAGAACAGGTTATTCATTATTAAGGCACTTTCGTAAGAGCAAAATACCAGGGTGAGTCATATGTTCGTAGCGTTGGGTGGCCCCGCCCACTCGATGCCGGAAAACCATGTGCAACGTGTAGAACAGGTGGTGGTGGTGGTGGTGGTGGCAGAAAGCGTGTCACGTGTCTGATCACAGCGCTAACGGTGTGTGGGAGGAACTACGCGTTGAATACACAGTTGGCAGGACAATGGCTGAGGAGAAACTTGTGTGTCGTGTGCTTCTGCGCCATTACTGGAAAAAGGGGTTGAATGCAGCAGCAGCCAAGGAAATTTGTGCCGTAGAAGGTGAAGGTACTGTCCACCCGTCCACAGCTAGAAAGTAGTCTCAACGTTTTCGGTCTGGTGACACCAGTCTCGATGATAAGCCCAAGAGTGGACGCCCTGTGACGACGGATATCGATGCCCTCCTGAACGCTGTTGAAGGAAACCCAGGAACCAGTACCCGTCAGCTGGCAGATGAGGTCCAGACATCACAAACCAATGTCGTTCGTCATCTGCATCAACTTGGGTTTCGCTCCAGGCAACCGAGAATGGGTTCCCCATGATTTGACATCCGCTCAAGCTCAACAACGTGTGAACTTGTGTACTGCTTCGAAACCCAACTGACGACAGGTTTTGGCAGCGGATCATCACGAATGATGAAAAGTGGATCTTTCTTCGTTATCCTGACACCGGGACACAATGACTTCGACCAGGTACCGAGGCGCAGCCAGTGGTTTAAAGAGGGCGTTTTGAAGATAAAACAATGCTGTGTGTGTGGTGGAATTTCGAAGGTCCGGTGCACTGGGAGCTCGTTGCACATGGTCGTTCCGTAGATGGGACATTGTATGCTGAACAGCTGCAACGGGTATACGACAGTGCGCGCCGTCGTTATCCAGCACTGGTGAACCGAAAGCGACTGCTTCTCCAATTTGACAACTCTCCATGCCACAGGTCAAGAAGAGTCCGCCAGCACACTGCGGATATGGATGGCGTGGACATTTTACCCCCCCCCCTACAGTCCCGACCTAGCGCCATCTGATTTTCATCTGTTTCGTTCCGTGGCACACAATTCCATTCCGTGGATGATGTGACAACTGGTATTACTGAGTTCTTTGCTTCAAAACCTGCAGCCTGGTACCGTCAGGGGCTTGTGTCACTGGTGGAACGTTGGAGAAGGACCATACAGTGTGATGGGATGTACTTCGCCGAATAGGCTTCTGTGGTACAGGGGGAGGCGGGTGCTGCACATCATCCATGAAAACGCTACGAACATATGACACCCTGGTAAAACTAAAAAAAAAAAAATTATGTTTGTGCAAATGAACGTAACTTTTATCAAAGTTTATATCGTTTCTAGTTCGTCAGGTTTAAGATTGATCAGAAGACTTTTTTATATTTAATTTACAAATTAATGTCATATTACAATTTTTGAACTATCACCATCAAATTCAAAATTACATCATCAAATCTACTTTGTCAAAAATGTATTCAATATAAACGAACATGTATATTATTGTAATACCAGCTAAATAACTTGAATTGTAAATTTAAAAAAAACATCGAGGTATTATTTAACATCAAACTTTATTAACTATTAAAGCGATGATTATATACTACAGTTGAAAACTAATATAATACAAAGAATGGCGGCTCGTGGCATAAATAATAGGTGAAGTACTATCTAAAGCCATCAACCCATTCGTTCTTAATATCCTTGTTCATTAACATTTTATCGTGGGATTTCCTGGCTTAAGACAGGATATTGATAATGCCTCTATCCGATCTTAGATGTTGACTGACATTCTGGCGCAATTAATACCTATTAATGTCTCTTTAGTTAATGCATATCAAATTAATAAGTGATGCTGAACTACTTCATCGCCGCCACTGAATATTGAATAAAAGAAAAAAAATGAAATATATCCATGTAAACTGATAGTTACTATGTCATAACGTATCTTTTAACAAAACAAACTTGGCTACGGAGCTGCGGTGGCTCAGTGGTAGAGCGCTCACCTCTGTTGCTTGGGGTTATCGGTACGGTCCCAGCTCATGCCATATGGGCTTTATGGCGAACAAACATCGTGTGGGTGGCTTTTTCTCGGTGTCTCCCACTTTCATTTCATCAATTCTCCCTCCATTCATACGGCATGAGCAAAAGTTGCCCACAGGCCTTAAATAAAAAAAAAAAACGAAAGAAAATTCAAATTAACTTCGCTACAAATTAAATATCTAGTACTACCAGCCTGGAGACAGAGGAGCTTTCATCCTAATGATTATGAAATCCACATAACACAAAGAAACAAGCACAAACAAGTAGAATAAGTTGTACCTGAGACGAACAGGAAAAGCTGAGTCCATGATTGGCTGTGCGATCTTTGTCTGATTGGTCCGGATGCTGAGCCAAGTTTTAGTTGATAGGCTAATGAGCGTTCTGCTTTCCTCTCTCTCCATCTTTTTATATAATTATTTCAGCAGCCGGAAGTCCGGAACACTTTGTCAGAACATACTGCAGTCGGAAACAAGATGTGCTCTTCGCAAAAGTGAAAAACAGCTGTATGTAAACCTAAGATCCAATAATGAACCTAATTAAGATACATGTCAATTCATTCAGGTATGTAACTCTTCAAATCTCATATTTAGCTGAAATTTGGTGTCGGGCATCTGTTACGTCATATAATGGGAAAGTCTCAATTATTATTATTATTATTATTTAATATGTTAACGGTGTGGATCACCCGCGTCATCTTGGTATGCACTTTCCATTGATTTACATGGGAATTGTTCAACTATTTTTATTTGTCTAAGGAGCGTAATTTTTAACTTCTGTTTTCGCCTAGTGTTTCGTCATGCTTTCTTTGACTCCTGCTGTTTTATAGAAATGCAATATTTTACACACGAACAGTATAATTTCCCGTTGACATATTGTGATTTGTATGGTAAACTATTAATAATACATTATACTTATACATATGAAGAAACTTTAGAAACCAAAACTCTACAAGAGTCAAAATAACCACCAACGCAAATTTCGTGAAAGCGGAACTTCAGTATTCTACTTCTGAGACACAGAAGACGAGTAAAACGATTCCCATGTAAATCAATGGTATGGTAATACTAAGATGGCAGGGGTGATCTACACTGTTAAGTAGTTTACAAATAAAAAGTAGTTTGGAAAAGCGTATAATGTTAGCTCGATGCACCCGGTTCTACTACTACTATGCTACAGTAACGGCAGGAGCGCTACCTCCAGATCCCTCATGCACCGTTCACGGCGCGTGGGTATCACACAGGGATAGATAGCTTTACCTTACCAGAGCGGAGAAACGCAAGCTCGAAACTTTCCAGTGTTTCGGCTTAGCACGAGTCATTCACGTATGCTTTTATGGAATGGTATCTCACATTAGATATCATTTTTAACTGCAGTAAGAACTGTTGTTCATTTCACTCTTTCCAAGTTCAAAAAGGAAAAAGTGAAAGAAGAAAAGGTATCACTAACATGACACGATCGATTTTTTGGAAAAGAGGATGAAAAGTACTGCGAACATAGAAAAAAATGGAGAGTGTTTTGCCTCCTTTAAAAAATGAGCATTTTGTATTTTATGTACCAAGTATATAAAGATTACATGTTAGCCATAAAGTTCTATGACTGCCCGTGACCCAACTCGGGTCAAGACCCAACCCATCAGAGGATTGCATCAGCGTAGTAGCTTATCCTTGTTAAATTTTCAGGTAGGGCGTTAATATAGATTATTATATTTGGATTTTATTTTATTTGGATTAAAAATTACTCGAACTCGAAAGTGTACTGTGGTCTGAAAACTGAAGCTATAGCTTTCTATTATCCGTCCAGACTTAAGAGTATACTGTTGCTCTTATCGTAACAGTGATGCCGATTTGAAGGTTAAATAAAAACACGAAAAGCTCGCTGCAGCCGTCCTCTCACTTCAGGTCGCCATAGCCGAGCGCCAGCGGCAACACTCCACTCGCTGTTAGTTTTGCTCTCTCTTCCCCCGTCAAGTTTTTCAAATAAAACCAACGTTATGTTAGATAATTAAATGTGTGAATGAAGAAAGTAATTAGGGAATTAACTTTCGTACGAATGTTAAAAATAAAACCTTTACAGGGAATCATTAAAGAGGAATAACAGTAAAGGAATTTCGTGTGCGTCAGGGGGAAGTACGATAAATAAAACTGCAGCTTTTGCCCATAAGCTACAATAGTATAGACCAAACTCTGGATCGGTAATATATACACTGAACCAGTGTTCAATTTACCGGAAATTTACCTGGTGCGGAAGGATTTCATACCTGGTTATCGATTCAGAATATTATTCCAACCAGGAAGAAAAATGTATTTCTACCTAAACAGGTAGTATGTTGAAACTTACCAGCAACTATTTAGTTTTAGGATCTTCCCCCTTTTGTACTTTATAACACATGAATCCTGCACTGAAAAATTAAAAACATGTTATCTAGGGTGAACTGGGTTAGTTTCTCAGTGTGTTCTTTTCTTTCAGGCTTAATTATCTTAAAAGGTAGACAAAAATTTGAAGGAAAAAAAAAAATCCTGTCTTGACATTTGAAAGTGAAATATTATGTTGTGTGTTTGATTACCATTGTAAGCCTCATTTTACACAAATTACAAAGGTCCGAAACTGGTGACTCAAATTACCCCAGGTTTGGGGGAATTCGGATCATTTTCTACTTTTGCTACTTTCTCGGCTGATATTCAGTGCTGACCTAATTTACCCCACAATATGGTAAATGACAGTTGATTTGATTAAAAAAAAAAAAAAAAAGCTACACTGATATAATTCTTGCAATGGGGTTTGAAGCCCAGAACCTCGGAGCCATCACAGTTCGTATGTACAGTTTGGGTTCTTATTATTTCGTGATCATTTTGTAATACATTCTAAAAAGTGCATCAAGTACTCCAACTGATAAACCCTCAGAATTTCTGGTTTTCTTTTTGTCACTTCATGTTACCAGCGATTCTCAAACCCTCCCACAGTCATAACCTGGTATCCCATCCTTAAAAGGAGCTTCCCTACCAACAGATTTGATGTAACTAGCCACCATGTGTACTAGGTCTTCTCTATCCATTGGACATTTGGCAGTAAACTTTAATGCTTCAACAATATAACGTTCTTGATTTGGGGTCAGCACTTTGGGGCTTCCAGTAACTTTTTTTTTTTTTTTAGTTTCAGGATTCTTCAGTCTCCTCCTCAAAGTTTCAGATGGTATGTTGAGTTCTTTAGCTGCAGCTCTGATAGTCTTAGGACCTTCATTAATTTCTGTCAAATCTGTTTCTATAACCGCTTCATCGTAAGTTTTGTTCAATTTCGAACATAAGTGCGTGGCATGGTTGCAGGAATCACTGACCCAAATTACCCCGAAAGTGTTTTCTTTCTTTTTCTTTTAGCAAACACTTGATGAATTACAAACAGTCACTATACAGTTGTGTTCTATAGGTTTCAAATGTTATCCTGGACAAAATTTCGATGACTTGATTGCTTTCAGACCTGAGCACGGTTATTTCAGAATCACGGACTTCTCACATAGCACTAATTCGCATTTGAAAAAAAAAAAAAAAAAATACTGGCACCGTAAACCTTAGAAGTATGTGTGACATGCCAAAAGATACATCACACATTTACCAATTAACCGACTAAATTTCAGACCTATCGGTTCATCCTGTAACATGAAAATAAATATTAAATATAAATTTTCTAGAGGTGACTCAAAGTACCCCAATTCACCCTACGAGTTTCCAAGTAATTTATTTATCCTAATAGCACTGTCCAACAACAGTCGTTACTGAATGAGAGAGAGGCGTGCTGACCAAAACTAAAAAGTGTCCAGTACGACCAGAATTTATGTATGCGTAAAGATACCATCTGTTTTACGGAATCCATGGCAAGTAAGTGTTGGAATATCGGGCAAGTGCACCTGCGCACGAATTGTGTACATACACTTTCCAAACCAATGTTTGCAACCAGATGTCGTAGCTTAGACGTCGGCTTATGGAGTACGAAATTCTGCAGGGTGAAAACTTTTCATGTTCAAATCTATTCTTAATGTACGTATTTCTAATCACGGATTAGGTTAGAAGTCAGGTTCGGTTCTTTTTTTATTTATACGCGAAGCAACCTCTTTTTTACTTCGCCGCAATGCTGATAGATGGCTCTGCAACGAGGGTCAAATATTCCATGCTGTAGAATGGACGTATTAAACAGTGGTTATGGTAGTGTCAGTGCTAACCAGACAAACTTAAATGAAAGAAAGCCATTTATATGAGACTAAGACCATCACCGCGGATAAAAGGTTGGTATCAAAATGAAAATTTGCTTTTTCATTCTTTTTAATGTTTTGGCCGATTTCAATACAACTATTATATTGAAAAGAAACAATATGGAACTCCAAATCTGTTGTGAAGTAAAAGTAAATAATTTGCTACATTTTTCATCGTCTACTTACTGTATGCGTAACTAAATCCTGACGTGGTATAAATAAATACGGTATAAAACCAGCACAATTCGCTTTAGTTTAAAGCATACGAAATCTACAAGATATCAGGAAAAAAAAAATACTTCAGTACAATTTATAGATTTCTAGTATTCAAGATTAAGGAAAACTGTATTGCTTTCAAATATAATTTATGTGCTGCCATCTTGTGTTTGAATCGAGATATTCAAGACAGAAAAATAGCTTCACGTATTCTCATATAACGATTCTTCTTCTATGATCCGTGCTACGATCTTAATCGTAACCTTCGCTATGAATTCTTAAAATACCTGTTAATTAAAAAGCAATTCACATGAAGAGGATACATAGCCACTTGACAAAAGTCAGGGACACAAGTTTCAATTATTAAGTATTCCCACATCATGATTACTAAAGTTTTTCTAATTAAAAGTGGCTAAAATATAAGGTTGGAATAAAATAATATAAAATTAAATGCTTCCACGGAAGGTTTTTCAAATTAGTGATTACAGAGTTTGATTATATGACATTTTTTCTCGATGTAGAGTATTCATATTTCTACATAAATTAAACTTGCGATCTAAGACTAATAGGTTCTAAGTAGTGTCCATTCATTCAAAGGTTTGTTGAGTCGCGTTTTTTTTTTTTTCATTGAAATTTTAAATTAAACAATGTACGCACTATTTTAGTGAAAAAATATTTTGTAATTGGCAAATCTGAAGCTTTCAAGCCAGAATTTGCTACCACTTACATTTGTTTTTGTTGGTAGAAGGTTGCTGTAAACGAGTAGCCTTGATGAAAAGATGCGAACATCAATGGTTCCTCAATTAACCTAGTATTTTTAGGTCGCTTGATAGCGAGGCTATGCCCAAATGGACCTCATGTCCGTCAGTCTGTCCTTGTCCTGAAATCAAATCTCGGGAACTACAAGGTGTACAGAGATGATTGAGGTGTCGTTCGAAAGGTCTTTAACTACACTAGATCAGAACCACCGAAAAGTATTAATTAGTACAGTAGTTCTCGGTTGCCAACCAGTTTTTTACACAAGTCAATTGTTCCATATCGATAGGCGACTACACTCAAACAATTTGTATGCATTTAGGTTTCATTTTCGTCGTAATTTCAAGAAGAAATGGGTGTTTCCAGGCTATGGCATCATTACGCCATGATACCCTTATCTATCACATTACGGCAAAACGGACTGAAACGTATTTCTCGCAAAATTCTAGCCCAGAGGCGGCCATGAAGAATATATCCTTCACAAGGAATCATTTTCCACCCAGTACCCATTACTATGTATTTGCACATTTCTTTCAGCAATTTAAAAGTATAATGGTATTTCAAACCTTTATATCACTCTCCAGAGAAAGGACTGTGGTATCACTAATCAAGGATTCTCGGGTTACCGAAAATTGCATGTGCACATCCTATCTTAATCATGACGGAGGGAAAAAAACATGTAACATATTTTTCTGCCCCATCAATATGTTTTCTTGTGACATTCTACGATTCCATCCAATTCTACACTTGTACCAGTGCACAGTGGTCCAGAACCACTCAAAACCTGGCCAAAACCCCAGTCGGCGGAAAGAACCGAGACAAGTCTAGTATCAAACAAAGGTGACAGCGGACATAGAAAATCAGGCCCTCTCTTCCGTGACTCCCCACGCAAATTTCCATTGTAATGAAGTTGCTAAAATTCCATCTTGTGAAGAAGGGATTGCCTGTCGAAAGTTGACCATTGTAGTAGAAAGAAGTGCAATATCATACTGTGAGAGTAATGTCTTCAAAGCTTCCTGGTAGCTTACAGTGTTCACATAATTAAAATGGTCTGTGAAGTTTTTTGCACGTGCAATAGGGCGTAATACCAGTAGGTGATAAACGAAAAATTGTGTTTTCAGAACATAGATGAACACTTTAGTAGAAACCAGAAGCAGATTTTGCTAATTGCTGCTACTCTTTGTTTAAATGAAGAAGTTCCTTACTGTATGTTAGGTAATTTGACTAAATTTGGGAGTATTATTATTAATGCATGAATTTTCTCTACTGTCGTTGCAGATATGTCTTACAGAACGACAAGAACTGAGTCTAAGTCCTACGGAATGTGAAAGGCAGCAAGGACAGCAAAAGAAAGCATCTGGTGAAATTTCTCCAGAGGGAAACGTCGTCGACGTTGGATGCAAACGCGAAGCTAGTAGCAGAATTTTATCAACTTTTCCGAAAGGTGGAGAAATGTCAAAGAATATATAGTTTTCGAGAAGGATAACACACAATGGTTGGACGGTGAAGTTGTTTTGAATACACAGAAGGATAACAAAGCATCATAACTTTAAGAACTACGCCGGCAGGCGACAGACCCTCAGGTGAGTTTCTCCGGAAGCAGCTCGTACACAAAGCGAAGGAAGTACCAAGATTTCAGGTCAGCTGGGTGAAGTGCTAACCTGACTTCACCGTCCAACCATTGTGTGTTATTCCTCTCGAAAAACTATACATTCTTTGACATTTCTCCACCTTTCGGAAAAGTTGATAAAAAAAATTATGCTACTTTCTGCTTCGCGTCCGCGTCGTCGACGTTTTCCTCTGGAGAAATTGTATCAGATGCTTTATTCTGCTGTCCTTGCTGCCCCTCACATTCCGTAGGACTTGGTACAGAGTTGTTCTTGTCGTTCTGTAAGACATATCTGCAACGAGAGTAGAGAAAATTCATGCATTAATAATAATACTCCCAAATCTACAGTCAAATTACCTAACCATTAAGAAACGAACGTCATTTAAACAGAGTAGCAACAATTACCAAAATCTGCTTCTGGTTTCTACTGAGGAAGTGTTTATCTATGTTCTGAAAACAAAACCTTAGTTTCAGTGTTTCAGGCGACTTATAACTGCGAGTTAAGTTAAACACAGAATAAACTTTTCGTTTATCACCTACTGGTATTACACCCTATTGCACATGCAACTAATTTCACAGACCATTTTTATTATGTGATCACTTTAAGCTACCAGGAAGCTTTCGAGACATTGCTCTCTTACAGTATGATATTGCACTTCTTTCTACTACAATGGTCAACTTTCGACAGGCAATCCCTTCACTAGATGGAATTTTAGCAACTTCATTGCAATGCAAATCTGCGTGGGGGGACGGAAGTGAGGGCCTGATTTTCTCAGTCTTAATAGATAAGACCTTTCTGTTTGATACTAGACTTATCTCGGTTCTTTCTGCCGACTATGGTTTTGGACAGATTTTGAGTGGTTCTGGACCGCTGTGCAGTGTGAAATTCGGTTGATTATGAGTATAGCGACGTGCAGCTATCAGTGTCATTTGACTGTGTCCCCGTAGTGCGCGGCACTGAGTGTAAAGTAGTGCCAGATATTCATAAGTAGCATACCAGAAACAATGCTATTCAAAACTTTTCCCGTCAATTCGTCTTCACTCACTGGTCAATGACACCTAATATGTTAGTTTTTTTTATGCTAATTTTAAATACGTATATATCTTCTAGATCTTAATGTCCACTCAAAATAGTGTTACTTGTGAGAGGTTTAGTTTTCACACTGTCAGAGAGTGTGTCAATAAGACTGCATAATAAAATTGAGAAATCAAGCAAATAAATGTCGGTTTGGAACTTTTCTTGAAGCTGTAACCAATATGTCTGCGGAAATAACAATGGAACCCAGATATACTGTTACTGCACACATATATCTTGATTCTATCTCAAATACGCGTAGTTTTTTATCAACGTTTACATTTGATATGAGAATATTGCCTATAAGATTTAGAATAATACAAATGGATTATTGTGCAGGGTTAATTGACACGTTACTAAAAAGGTGTTAACATACAAGAAATAAATTATATATGGATAAGCCTTCAGTTTTGAACACAAATAAAAAAAAAAAAATTGAAATACTATATATGTATATATTTAAATGAAGGTAGCAAGAAAACTATATATATATATCTTTTACAAAGAAGATTAATGATATATGAAGCCAGAGAGAAAATAAATAAATAAAGGAATTGGCTAGAAATCAAGAATTGTAACACTAAGAGCTCTTTTTTTAAATTTCCAATACTCACAGTTTATTTGAAGGTAATCCAAGAGTTCAATCACCGTTGATGGTAAGTGAGGAGGGGGGAGGGATGAAGAAAACACTTAGCACAGAGAGACAGTTCAGTCCAAATAAGATGACGTCCTCGAGAAAGTACTTGTAGACTTGGATGTACGCACTGTTCATTCAGTAGGGTCTTTTTAAAATTAACTCTTCGTTAAACTTGGTCGGTATAGATTAACAAAATTATAGTGTACACTTTTTGCTATGACGAAAGTGTAAAAACAAATATGTCACTTAAAAATGACATTTTTCCTTTTTGACTAAGGAAATTAGGAAGATGGAACACCACAACGTTACATACTGTTCGTCGAGTAAGGAGTAACAGTTACACAAATGTATTATAATTATCCCTTCTATTTGTATAACACGAGCTGTTCTTTTTCATGCTAATGTGCGGTAAGAGCACACACAATTTTAATGTTCATGTTTCCGAATAACTCTTAATTGTTCTCGGGAACCTTTTTTTTCTAGGTTTTATAGCACCAAATATCCATCCATCTATCACTTAAGAAAAAAGCTTTGTTTTGCTACAACGGCTAATGAAAAATAGCGCATATACAGAAACAATTAACTCGCGTGGTTGACTCCTAAACCTTCCAGAACAAGCTAACCTACAAAGCTGGTTAACTTTTTTTTACTCACACATGGTCACCTGATCTGTTCTTAGTTACATGCCCAAATAAGGTAATTAATAACTATAAAGGTTAACTTATAATTGTACGAATATTGGTTCTTACATCCTGATCTTATGAGAGTTAAAGACAAACATAATATAACATGGTAAAATCGACCTTCACGCTACGATTATTAGGTTTAGAATACTATCAGATTGAATAGCACGAAGACATCAAAATTTTGCGTAGAAACTCAAGTGAATCATAACCAGATGTCTACTACAGTGGGAAGAAAGAAATTGTCGTTTGAGTCGTAAGTAGCGGCTTTTTTTTTTTCTTCCCACAAAAAAATAATGTGAAACAAAAATGGACATTGACATTTATAATTTAGGTTCATATGGGTCATCGGAATAAAATATACGATGAAACTATAACATAAAATGAACTTAAGTGATTGCTGACATATGGTTCAATATGCTGTTACTCTATTGCTGCGTAAAAAAAAGTGATCCATGTATTGACAAAGGTGTCTCTCTCTTCGTGAGAAAAGAACGTAAAAAGAGTGGTGGTGAGACGCACTTCTATGAGTCCGCACATTAGCAGAATGATAAAACAAACCGATGTTTCACATACACATTTACAAGCAAAAAATAGCGATTGTGTTTTTATCTGAATACTACATATAGAGAAATTGTTACAAATTATGTTTGCCAATAATTTTCATTAGAAATTCTCAAAAGAATAATTATTAAATCTACTTGTTTACAACATATCGGTTATAAAGCTCACATATTTACTGTAGTGACCATCATTGTAGGTTGTAAATGGAAACTAGGTGAAGCAGCTCTGAGGCTACCGGTATTATAATAGTTGCAATGAACTGATGAGTAAAGGTTTTAGTGACGCAGTATTTAACCTCGGTCATGTGAACTTTTTAGATCTTCATGCTCTGACTACTAGTGTCAACGCTTGTTCGCGCCTATTCTTTTTGTAACCCGGCGTGACTTAGCTTTTCTCATACCATACTCTTAAACGAGGATGTGACTGTGTCGGAGCCTGTGAGCTATCAATCCAGAATGCTCGTTCCGTCACCGGCCGACGCTATACCTCATCATCCTTTGTGGGGTGCTATTCCGAGTATTGAACTTTGAGACTCCAACGACCTTAGCTTTGGACGCTCTTATACTAATGGGTCAATTTATCTGGCTTCTCGTCCTCCACGGCCTAGTTTGGATTACAAATCGAGCACAAGCACTTACACTTCTGAGTACCTCTAACGTCAGTAAGAGCTTCACCATCTCGATCATTATATTCACGACAGAACTCTGCCTCGATCGAATTAAGTTCAGATTCTGGTAGAGAATCTTAAAGAACCCAATCGGTATACATGAAAACGAAGTGGGGCGGGCGAATCAAGTACCAGTACTATATTTAGGTCTCGAGATTCCTAAGCCGAAGCAGAGATTCAGGAATCTCAAGCAATGGAACACCCAGTAGAGAAATAAGCGACAACCAGTACCTCCGCCCGACTAGCAAAAGGAGGTTTGTGGGTCCAGCTACAGCAGCAGCAACTACAAAAGGACACCTGAGGTAACCATCAGCAACGGTGAATGTTCGAGAGCCAGCAACAATAACTAACCACAGATTCAGACAATAATGATAATGGAAATAGGCCATCGGCTGCTGAGATACGTAGTGATTTTGAAGACGTTCAGAACATCCGGAATGAGAGGGGGACCTTTCCACTTGGGTTCGCCTTCTTTAACGACGACTGAAGCCCCCAAACCCGTCCCTGATACAGAATCACCCTCCGATTCAGAGGAAGAAGCAAACACGTCTCGTTCGGCATCCTCCAGTAGTGACGGAAAGGGATCTGGTTTCTCGTATGGCAGGACGCCGAATTCAAACTTTGAACAGTCCTCTTCTAGATCCAGTCCGTTCCATTATCGTTTCCAAACACCATCCTCTCGGACCAGGCTCAAAACTCCAATCAATGATGTTGAGGACAACGATGATAATGCGATATCTGCTTCTCCTCGACTGAGCCGTCAAGTTGGAAGATCTATTGACTCGGACAAGAGGGTCTGAGGAACATTGGAAATACATGTTTTATGAATTCTGTTATTCACTGTTTAAGCAATACGAAACCATTGTTGGAGTACGTTTTGAATGAACAGTATTTGTCAGAACTTAATAAATCGATTTCCAGTATGAAGGGAGCTGCTCAAAGCTTTTGCAACTGTGATTCAAGAGCTGTGGTGACCAGGTAGGTAGTGATGAAAGAGTAATTAATACAACAGCCTTGAAGTCGCAAATTCAGAGATTTGCACCTCGTTTTATGGGCTACAAACAACACGATGCACAGGATTATTTACGCTCTCTTAGAAGCGTTGCACGAAGATGTGAACAGAGTTACTGTCAAGCCTCGCCCTATTACAACTGATGTGGATGAAAATTTAAGAGAGAATCACAAAGCCAATGAATCCTGGAAAAGGTATCTCCGATTTGATGACAGCAAAATAGTAGATATCTTCGTAGGCCAATTAAAATCAACTCTTCAGTGTACAACCTGTGGGCATTGTTCTGTAACATTTGATCCTTTTTGGGATCTGTCTTTGTCCATTCCAAGTCGTACCGGACAAATTAGATTGCAGCAGCAGTGTTTAGATCTGTTCACAAACGAGGAAGTTTTGCATGGTAATGATAAACCTACGTGTTCAAAGTGCAAGTGCATGGGGGATGTGGAGGTAGCGATCCACATATTCTAGACCAACGGCACGAAGTGAGGTTGCGATGGTCAGTCCCACACTCTCGGCTGCCTTTACCTTCCAAAGTGCCCAGGAATACAACGGACTCGTGATACATAATTTGATACGATGCTGAGTATCTCTCAACAGCGCCAAGCACGGGAATACTGAAGGAAAATGTTTCCAGTGTCCTGGCTGGGATTTGAATTACATTGCTTGAAATGTTCTCTCATTCGGGCAACAACACCTGTAATTTTATTTTTACACAATCTACATTTGGCTTTTACGGTTATTATTTTCAGAAGGATTAACTTTAATGAAGTGTGTCCAGATTAAATC